>CM077646.1:32080214-32162714 GCA_039707465.1 Rhabdophis nuchalis | reverse complement strand
ATGGGATTGGCCCATGGTCCCAGTAGGGAGGATGTAGGTTCCGATTTGAGGGGGGGAACTAGGGTCAATTTGTCAGAGGGCCACACCATCAGGACAGTGTATGGGAGAGGTAGGTATGGCGTGGGCCTGGGGACTATATCATGTTACGGGAGGGCGCACCTGATGTTTATCTGCGGTCGCGCGCTCTGGTCCCCATGGTCCTTCTCGCAACCCAGGTGGTACGGGATCACAGGGCCTGGGCCTTAGGATGATGCTGTGGAACACCAGGTCTGTGGTCAACAAGGCCCCCCTCATTTGTGATTTGGTGTTGGAGGGGGAGCCGGACCTGGCGGGTATTACGGAGACATGGTTGGGCCACGAAGGGGGAGTGCTCCTCATGGAAATGTGCCCACCAAGCTACCGAGCATTTCATCAGCCGCGGACCCAGGGTCGGGGTGGGGGAGTGGCAGTTATTATTAAGGAAGATTCGAGGGAGACAGCTGTGCCACAGACGGCTGGCTGTGAATCCCTGTGTGTGAAGTGGGGCCCTGGGAGGCAGATGGGCATGCTGATTATGTAC
This sequence comes from Rhabdophis nuchalis, assembly GCA_039707465.1. Classification (NCBI taxonomy): domain Eukaryota; kingdom Metazoa; phylum Chordata; class Lepidosauria; order Squamata; family Natricidae; genus Rhabdophis; species Rhabdophis nuchalis. The sequence goes on along the minus strand of CM077646.1, from coordinate 32,162,155 downwards.
TTGGCTCCCTGCTACGTATCAGCAGCCCTACCCGAGCTTCTTGATGTAATAACCGAGATGGCGGTTGTTACCCTGAGGCTGTTGTTGTTACCCCCATTGCACCGGCTGGAGAGGCTGGGGGTGAGAGGCACCGTTTTGCGGTGGTTCTCCTCCTTCCTCTCCGACAGGTCGCAATTTGTGTTGGGAGAAGGGCAGAGGTCGACGTTGAGGCCCCTCATGTGTGGGGTGCCTCAGGGGTCGGTCCTCTCGCCCCTCCTGTTCAACATCTACATGAAGCCACTGGGCGAGATCATCCGTGGTTTTAGGGTAGAGTTTCATCAGTACGCTGATGATACTCAGCTGTACTTCTCTACCCCTGACCACCCCAACGATGCCGTCGAAGTGATGTCCCAGTGTCTGGAGGCCGTGCAAGTATGGATGGGGAGGAACAAATTCCGACTCAACCCGTCCAAGACCGAGTGGCTGTGGTTTCCGGCGTCACGATATAGTCAGCTGGTTCCATCTCTGGCTATCGGAGATGAGTCACTGGCCCCCGCGGATAGGCCTCGCAATCTGGGCATCCTGCTGGATTCCCGGCTGTCATTGGATGACCATGTGACAGATTAGGGGGGGGGGGGCTTTTATCAGGTTCACCTGATCCGCCAGCTGCGCCCCTATCTAGATCATGACGCCTTACGCACAGTCACTCAAGTGCTCGTCACCTCCCGCCTGGACTACTGCAATGCTCTCTACATGGGGCTCCCCTTGAGGTGCACCCGGAGACTCCACCTAGTCCAGAATACTGCCGCGCGGGGGATTCTGGGAGTTTCTCGTTACTCCCACGTAACACCTCTCCTGCGCGAGCTGCACTGGCTGCCGGTGGCCTTCCGTGTGCGCTTCAAGGTGCTAGTGACCATCTTTAAAGCGCTCCATGGCACGGGACCTGGCTAAATGCGGGACCGCCTCCTACCACATACCTCCCTTATTCCTGTCCGCTCCCACACAGTGGGCCTCCTCAGGGTGCCATCCGCCGGACAATGCCGGTGGGTGACCCCAGGGGGAGAGCCTTCTCTGTGGCAGGGCCTGCCCTCTGGAACGACCTACCCCCCCGATCTTCGTACTATCATGGACCTACGCCTCTTCTGCTGGGCATTAAAGACACATCTGTTTCAAGAAGCCGGCCTGGCTTAATTTTAATAGATAAAGTTTTAATTGATTTTAACCTTTTTAATTCAAATTTTTAGCACAGACCCCGATTTAATTCCGTTTTAAACTGTTATATATTGTATTGTTTTGTATATATTTTTTTATATTTCTGTGCACCGCCCTGAGTCCCCCGCCCTGAGTACCGCCTGAGATAGGGCGGTATACAAATTCGATTAAAGTTATAGTTAAAGATCAGTTGAAATGTTATATCCATCGTCTAATTACCTACATTGCCCATATTAGTCACCGGTCATCTGTCCATTGGTAAGATACAATCCGTTGTTTTGGCCAAGAGATTCACAAGAATTTTGAAGAGTAGGGAGCCCAAAACTGAAACTTAGTTGCCTCTATTAGATCTCTGGTTTAACTTGACGAAGGTGGATGAGTGCAGTTCGGAGTCAGGATCCACTATTTATTTTTATATTATTTTAATCATATTTATATCCCGCCCTTCTCCACAGAGGACCCAGGGCGGCGCACAGGAATTTAAAAACATACAAAAAATAAATACATAATTTAAAAACACTGGCGGAAGAGACAGAGGTTGGTGATGGTATGCAATTCAGGGGGTAGGTCGTTCCAAAGGGCAGGGCCCGCCACAGAGAAGGCTCTTCCCCTGGGTGTCGCCAGACGGCATTGCCCGGCCGACAGTACCCTGAGAAGACCCTCTCTGTGGGAGCGGATCAGCCGAAGGGATGTATGGGGCAGGAGGCGGTCTCGCATATAACTAGGCCCTGAGCCATGGAGCACTTTAAAGATGGTCGTCATGGTGCCCATATTTGAATAGCTAGCCAGAGAAATGATTGAAGCCTGGGAAATGGGGGCCCTTATCAGTCAACAGGTGTGCTGATTTACCACTAGCTTGCCAGGTACTTAAAATCTGAGGAAGAGGCAACACAAGAAAACAACACTCAATGACTTAATAATAGCTTAATAGACCCTGTCAACACCCCATGTAACAACTAAAAGCTACACACAACTAGGCACCACATAAGTATAAAGTGGACAACAGCCCAGTGCATGGAAACTGATGAAGAAGAGATTCAACCTGGAAATAAGGAGAAGTTTTCTGACTGAGGAGAATGAACCACTGGGACAGCTTTCCTTCAGACGTTGTGGGAACTTCATCACTGGAAGCTTTCAAGAAGAGACCAGAGTGCCATCTGTCAGAAATGGTGTAAAGTCTTCTGCTTGGGCAGGGGGGAGGGGGTTGGACTAGATGACCTACAAGGTCCCTTCCAACTCTGTTATTTTGTCTTGCTAGGTACCAGGCTACGGAAACATATGAGAATCCAGAGGATTTACTTCTAGAGCCAAAGTGGACAATCTGGGATTACAGTGATATGACTGTGCTTCTGAAAAGGGCAATGAAAAAATTGAGAGGTAAAAAAACAGCTGCCGGGGTTTTAGGCTGGGTGACATTTTGAGCATCCAAGAGAGATTCTCAGTTGGTTTCACGTAGATCAAGGAAGGATCAACTTCAGGATCAGTGGCTCAGTTATGATTGTAAGTTGACACTACCTGTAATCTTTGCATCCCGAATCCATGTTAACTGATCATTAGAGAAGCAGAATCAGTTTCTACTTATTTTATATATAATGTAATATATTAATTAATAAATAATAATAATAATAATAATAATAATAATAATAATAATAATAATAATAATAATAATAATAATAAATAAATTAATAATAATAATAATAAATTTAATTTGTTGACCGCTCCCTCTCCCCGAAGGGACTCGGAGCGGTGCACAGGGCAAATAAAACAATAAATATACACACATAATAAAACAAATTAAATAATATCCCTGCGCTAAAAATTCCCAGTTAAAAATTACTAGAATCCCCATCTAAAATTATTAACAACCCCATAGAAGGGAGACTACCCTAGGCCGGCCAAGCAGAACAAATATGTTTTTAGTTTTAGACGGAAGGAGCGGAGGTCTGTGGTTGTTCTAATGTCGGGGGGAAGGTCGTTCCAGAGGGCTGGGCCCGCCACAGAGAGAGCCCTTCCCCTGGGCGTCGCCCGCTGACAAAGTCTAGTGGACGGCACCCGGAGAAGTCCCTCTCTGTGTGAGCGAATAGGCCGTGTGGATATATGAGGCAGGATCCGATCCCACAAATAGCTAGGTCCCGAGCCATGGAGCGCTTTAAAGATGATAACTAGAACATTGAAGCGCACCCGGAAGACGACAGGCAGCCAGTGCAGCTCGCGCAAGAGCGGTGTTACATGGGTAAACCTTGAGGTTCCCATAATTGCTCGCGCGGCTGCATTCTGGACTAGCTGAAGTCTCCGGGTGCACCTCAAGGGGAGCCCCATGTAGAGAGAGTTACAATAGTCCAGTCGGGATGTCACGAGAGCATGAGTGACTGTGCGGAGGGCGTCCCGATCCAATAGGGGGCGCAACTGGCGAACCAGGCAAACCTGGTTGAACGCCCTCCTGGCCATGGCTGTCACTTGATCTTCCATGGACAGCCGGGCATCCAGGAGGACACCCAAGTTGCGCACCCCATCCACTGGGGCAAGATGTTCGCCCCCAATGGCCAGCGATGGAGTCAGCTGGTTGAATCGGGCTGCCGGAAACCACAGCCACTCGGTCTTGTTCGGGTTGAGTTTGAGTCCGTTTCTTCCCATCCAGATCCGTACGGCTTCCAGGCACTGGCACATCACCACTACGGCATCGTTGGGGTGGTTTGGGGTAGATATATACAGCTGAGTATCATCAGCGTAGAGATGGTACTCTACCCCAAAACCACGGATGATCTCACCCAGCGGCTTCATATATGTGTTAAACAGGAGAGGCGAGAGGACCGACCCCTGAGGCACCCCACATGTGAGGGGTCTTGAGGTCGACCTCTGCTCTCCTGCCAACACAAATTGCGATTGGCCAGAGAGGTAGGAGGAGAACCACCGTAAAACGGTGCCTCCCACCCCCAACCCCCCCAGCCGATGCAATAGGATACCATGGTCGATGGTATCAAAAGCCGCCGAGAGGTCTAATAGGACCAGGATGGAGGAACAACCCCCATCTCTGGCCCTCCAGAGATCATCGCCCAACGCGACCAATGCCGTCTCGGTGCTATGCCCGGGCCGAAAGCCGGACTGGCGCGGGTCTAGATAATCAACTTCCTCCAGGTGACGGGGAAACTGTTGTGCCACCACACTCTCAACAACCTTCGCCAAGAAGGGAAGGTTGGAGACCGGACGATAGTTGGTTAACAGAGCTGGATCCAAAGAGGGCTTCTTAAGGAGGTAAGTGTGAGAACTGGTCATAAATCACTATTGTCAGTGGCGCTGTAACTTCATTACACGAATAGTTGAGAACTACCTGTATATGGAATATATAGAATATATTTACATCTCATGTATACATCTGATATATATATAGCCACCAATGGCATTTTGCCTTGTGGCTTTACATATTCCTTATTTCCTGATCTGAGTCCAAGGAAAGCCAACCAGGGTATCTAAAGGGAGGCCCTTCTGGTGCTCCATTTCCAGTGATGAGATGCTGAATTCCTCCTTATTCTTCCCCAGATACTCTGGAAAGTGGACTTCCACTACACAAAGGTAAATATGAGTTCTAGGAATTGCAATTGATTGCTATTTTAAGTTCTGATGCCAGTAACTTTAAGAGAAACATAATAGATGTAACAAAAAAAGAAAAATATAGGATGAGATACTATATAAGATGATGATGATCTGAAGTAAATCCTCAGGTGTAGAATGAAATATCTGGACAAATGGGAAAATATGGCCTGGGACTGAAAGGAACATTGGTTTCCTACAGCTAATAACATCCTGTTGATTTTACTGCCTGACTATAAGTTGGTGAGAGACGAGATCTTTGGGAGCAGAGAAATTAGATCCTTTGGGTCAAAGCATTTAGCAAAATTAGAGCATCACGGTTTCCTCCACCATGTGGGCCATCAGACTGATGAAAACAGAGGTTTCCTGTGCAAGATCCCCCCCCTTTTTTTTCTACATGACTGTGATACCCTGATATTGGCGGAGAAAAGGGTGGAGCTTCCTCATATCCCATCCTGTGCCCCAAGTTCCCTCTGGACTCTACCAGTTCACAATTGAACCATGGCAACCTCTTGTTCTGCCTGGTCCTCTGAATTAATGCTCTGGATCCAGATAGAGTCCCTGTTCAACCTTGGCTGTCTCACCAAATCAGTGAAGGCAAAGCCAACCACTCTTCACTCCCAATCCCATTAATCTCACCAGCAAAATGGAAGCCAAAGAGAATTGTGCAGGGAGGCTGGAAGAGGTGGAGCACTATGAAGAGTTGGAAGGACTTGGTCAGGGATCTTCAAACTTTGGCCACTGTAAGGCTGGTGGACTTCAGTTCCAAGAGCTCCAGCCAGCATGGCAGAGCTGGAGGGCAATCAGCAGAGGGGAGGCCACATGGGAGACTAGAGACCAGGGGGATTGATCAGTGGAGCCCAGAGACAAAGAGCTGAGTGGAGGGGCCAAGAGCGGTACAGGTAATGAATGGGTCTTGAAGGTGTGCAGCAGTGGCAAGTGAGGGGGAGTCAGATGGACTGGAAGATGGGGAAGGTAGCCTAAGTGAACAGCCAGAGTGGCAGTGAACAGCCTGGAAGTTAACAGAGGATGGGAAAAAGACAGTGGGGGAGCCCGAGTGCTTGGAGAAAAGGGAGCAGAGGAGACCTGGAGACTAGTTATCCCATCGGTGGAATTCTGGGAGTTGAAGTCCACAAGTCTTACAGTTGCCAAAGTTGGAAGACTCTTGACCAGATAATGGCTTAGGTGTTCTTTAAAAAATAAATGAGTCTTTCAGTCCTGGAGGGGGTCTTTGGAAGCTGAACCCAATTCACACAAGAAGCCGTATTGGGGGTGAAGAAAGACACAAACTAGGCCTCAATATGAAGCTCTTGTTTTTCCCCCCTTCCTTCCCTTTCCCTTTACAGTGAATGTAACTCTGGATCTAGACACAGCCAATCCTGACTGCTTTGATGTCTCCAAAGATCAAAAAAGTGTCAGAGGATTTAAGACAGTTAAAGGAAAGTATACTGTTTCAGATTGCAACAGATTAAAATATAATCGTTATGTCCTTGAATGTCAGAGGTTCTCATCAGGGCGACATTTCTGGGAGGTTATGGTAGGCGATAAAGAAGGATGGACTATAGGCGTTGCCAACCAGCCACTGAACTTAACAAATGATGATGATGAGATCAGGTGCTGGTGGATTGGGAAATTCAGAGGGGACTACTTGATCTTCTCTTCATCAGACTTATCTGAACTGATCCTGGCCGAGGAGCCCACGAGGATCCGCATCTCTCTCAACTGCGAAGGGGGACAAGTGAGCTTCTTTAATGCCAGAACCGCAGCTCTGCTCCATACAATCTCAGATGCTTCCTTGGTTGGACTGACCCTTCAGCCCTATTTCTATTTGCGTGAAGGCACCTGCGTGACACTTCCCTAAAAGAAGGGAAAACCATAGACAAAACTTTGGAGAAATCCCTATTTGCCAAGTGGTGACCTCTGAAAGCCTATAAAACAGAGTTTCTTTAGGTTTTTGCCACTTCAGCTTCCTTTATTGTTTTATGCCACCTTGGTCAGTCAATCAGTCTATTAAGGAATAACCTGGTCATCATTTCTATTTGTCTGGATAACAAAAAAGAGGTTTCCTAGGTGATTTATAGGCACAAGCATCGTGTGTTCAGGTCTATCAGCATTAAAGACACCTTACAGTTAAGACTGTCAATCATGATTTTATATGTCTATCACAGTATCTTTCCCTTCTTTTTTCATTCCTTTCCCCTTTTTTCCACCCGTTTTCTTTTAATACATAATTGTCATAATCCAACCCCCCCCCCCCTTTTGCAGGGCTTCAAGTATTACACTCAATGTAAGCTTTATAGCCTCAAAGGGATTTTTTTTTTTACAAATCCTAGTACTTTTTCTATTTTTTTTATACTTAAGTAGATTATCTACAACAGATTACTGATTGTAATTCCACACAGCAGGTGTCTCATGGATTGTAGATCCTTCTTTTGCAATTTTATGCCAATAGGTTAATTCAGAGTAATACATAGAAACAGAAGATGCCCAGAAGACAGTAGACAAAACTTACCATCTGTTATCAAGATGACATGTGACACACGAGTGCTATGTGCCCTAAATGTGTCGCTTGGCTCAAGCCAAAAGTCAAATAGAATTGTTAAAAGAATTGTATAAATGAAATACATTGCTGATTTTAAGACTGATTGTAATTTTATAGGTGTCTCATGGATTGTGTATGATCACACTTGGCCAAATAAAGCTGTTGTTTTGTTCTGTTTATTCCTCTCCTACTCTATTTTGCTCCTCCACTCCGTTCTCTTCTATACAAAATCTAGAAAAGTGGAAATATCTGGACAAATGGGAAAATATGGCCTAGGACTGAAATGAATATAGAATTCCTACCAAGCTAATAACATCCTGTTGATTTTACCGCCTGACCATAAGTTGGTGAGAGACCAGGTCTTTGGGAGCAGATAAATTAGGTCCTATGGGTCAAAGCAAATAGCAAAGCTGGAGCATCAGGGTTGCTTCCACCATGTGGGCCATCAGGCTGATGAAAGCAGAGGTTTCCTGTGCAAGATCCCCCCCCCCCCTTTTGTACATGCCTGTGATATCCTGATACTGGCGGGGAAAAGGGTAGAGCTTCCTCACATCCCTTTGTATGTCCCAAGTTCCCTCTGGGGGATCCTTCTGACTCTGCCAGTTGAGAATTGAAACATGGCAGCCTCTTGCTCTGCCTGATACTCTGGATTAATGCTCCAGATAGAGTCCCTGTTCAACCCTGACCCTCCCAGCAACATACTGTAGGCAAAGCCAACCACTCTTCACTCCCAGTCCCATTACTCTCATCTGCAAGATGGAAACTACAGAGAACTGTACGGAGGCTGGAAGAGCTAGATCACTATGAAGTGTTTGAAGGACTTGGCCAGGGGTCTTCAACCTTGGTCACTGTAAGACGTGTGGACTTCAGTTCCCAGAGTTCTCCAGCCAGCATGGTGGAGCTGGAGGGCAATCAGCAGAGGGATTGAGGGAATCGACCAGTGGAGCCAAAAGAGGAACAGCTGAGCCGTGGAGCCAAAAGAAACACAGCTAATCAATGGATCCTAAGGGTGTGCAGCTGAGTGGCAGCTGGATTAGCAAGTGGCCAAGGCAACCTAAGTGAATGGAATGAGAAGGCCAGAGGGGCAGTGAACAGGCTAGCAAGTAACAGAGGATGGGACTAACACAGTGGGAGAGCCCGCCTGCTTGGAGAAAAGGGAGCAGAGGGGGCCTGAAGACTAGGAGCCCCATCAGGGGAATTCTGGGAGTGGAAGTCCACAAGTCTTAAAGTTGCCAAAGTTGGAGGACCAGGCAATGGCTTAAGTGTTGTTTAAAAAAACAATATCTCTTCCAGTCCTAGAGGGTGTGTTTGGAAGCTGTACTTCATTCAAACAAGAGACTGTAGGGTTAAATCTCTTAGGGATGAAGACATACACAAGGCCTGCAGCTGAAACTATTGTTCTCCTTCCTTCCTTCCTTCCTTCCTTCCTTCCTTCCTTCCTTCCTTCCTTCCTTCCTTCCTTCCTTCCTTCCTTCCCCCTTACAGAGAATGCAATTCTGAATCTATACACAGCCAATCCTGACTGCCTTAAAATCTCTGATGATTGAAAAAGCGTCAAAGGACTTAAGCCAGGTAAAAGAATAAATGACGTCCCAGACCACAAGAGATTTGAATATAATCCTTATGTCCTTGGCTGTCAGGAGTTCTCCTCAGGGCGACATTTTTGGGGTGTTATTGTAAGCTGTGGTGTATTAACCATTAAGCAGACTAAGCATGTGATTAGGGCACCAGGCCCAAAGGGGGCGCCACAACATTGAGAAAGGGGAAAAAAAGCTTGGGGAGACCCTTTTGTGGAGTATGTAGAAAGGAGGGGGGCACCAAGATTTGTCAGTGCTTAGGGCAGCAGTGAGCCTTAATCCGCCACTGATTGTAAGAGATACATCAGGATGGCGTGTAGGGGTTGCCAGCCAGCCAGTGAATTTAACAGATGTTGATGCACAGAACAGGCGCTGGCAGATTGGGAAATGGGAAGGGAAATGCACGGCTATCTCTCCATCAGAATGCTTGGACCTGGTCCTGACTGAGGAGCCCATTAAGATCTGCATCTCAACTTTTTTGATGCCAGGGCTGCATTTCTGCTCCATACATTCTCAGACGCATCCTTAGTTGGGGAGACCCTTTGGCCCTGTTTCTTTTGGTGTGATGACACCTGTGTGACACTCCCCTCAAAGAAGGGACCTCCATAGACAAAACTTTGGGGAAATCCCTTTTTGCCAAGCGGTGATCTCTGAAAGCCCTTAAAGCAACGCTTCCTTAGCTTTTCCCTATTTCAGCTTCCTTGATGGATCCTAAGGGCGTGCAGCTGAGTGGCAGCTGGACTGGTAGGTTGCCAAGGCAACTTAAGTGAATGGAATGAGAAGGCCAGAGGGGCACTAAACAGGCTGGCAAGTAACAGAGGATGGGACTAAGACAGTGGGAGAGCACGAGTGCTTGGAGAAAAGGAAACAGGCGTGACCTGTCCATAGACAAAACTTTGGGGAAATCCCTATTTGCCAAGCGGTGATCTCTGAAAGTCTTAAAGCAGAGATTCCTTAGCTTTTGGCTGCTTCAGTTTCCTTGATTGTGTACTCTATTGCTACACTGAGTTGCTTGCAGTTGTCTAGCCTTGGAAACTGAAGGAATGGGTCAGTCAATATGAGATTGTACTTCTACTTTAGAGCGACATTATTAGTTTTATGCTGTTTGAAATGAAACAAATCGGTGATTATTCAGAGGAACACATAGAAAAAGATGAAGAAGACTATAGACAAAAACAAAACATGCCTTCTGTTATCAAGACAGGAGATGTGAGCACGATGGGGATCAAATATGTCACTTGGCTCAAGCCAAAATTCAAATAGAATTATTAATTGAATTGAAATGATAATGAAATGCATTATTAAATAAATATATTATTTAAGAAGATGCACAATAATACTCTTTTTTCCTTTGACCCCCTCTGCCTTTTATTGAGTCGCTGTAAAAGAAGCCAATCTGGAGAGGTGGTTAAGAAATCAAGCCAGGCACCATGAATTCTAATTCTGCCTTAGGCCCAAAGCCAGCTGGGCGACCTTAGGATCTGTTACTCTCACTCAGCCCTAGGAAGCAGACAATGGGAAGCCACTCCTGACTCTTTAGCAAGGAAAGTGCAGGGAGAGTCGTCCAGGTAACCACCAGGGGCCAATCATCTGAGGCAGCCCAAAAGTGGCTTCGATATTGAGATGGGAGTCAGATCCAAGTTGATCTAATGGTTAAGGCGCCAGACTAGGAAGAAGAAGACACTGAGTTCAAGTCCTGTCTTAATCATGAAAGCCAAATGGGTGACTGAGTCCTTTATTCTCTCTCAGTCCAACCCCCTCACAGGATTGTTGTTGTGGGGATAATAGGAGGAGGAAGATGTGTTGGATATCTTTCTGCCTTATTTATAAAAATAATGAAAGCAGGCTACATCTAATAAATAATAAGGGGAGGGAAACTTAATGGTGACTTTGAATGCTAACCACAGATCTCTGGAACACCTCAAAGCCTCTCAACAATTGAAGATTGAGGAGTTTCTGTTGGCAAAGGAGCAAATGAGGAATCCTAGTGAACATACTTAATACAGGTAGTCCTGGACTTACAATTGAGCCCCAAATGGCTTCTACCAAGTGAGACAGCTGTTAAGTGAGCTTTGCCCCATTTTAACTGAATCGTGGTGGAAGAAGGGAATGAAAATGAGTTTTGGGCAGGAAAGAGGAGGAGAGCAGGGGATAGAGAGAGAGAGGGCGAGAAGGATAGGGGAGCCTGTTTGGGGGCACAGAAGGGAAGTGGGGCCTCCAGGCTCACCTGGCCTTCACCCCACCAAGTGAAGTGGGGAGTGAGTGGCGCATGAGGATCGGTTGAGGAAAGGGTGAGAAAGAAGTGAGGGAAAGTGGGGAAAGGAACGAGGGGAAAGGTAGGGGAAAGTGTGTGAGGAAAGGTTGAGAAAGGAGGAGGAAGAGAAAGAGATGGGGCAAGAGGGAGACAGCCAGGGGAATCAACGGAGGAGCAGAGACAGTGACAGGAGAGACCAGCAGGAGCAGTGGAAAGAGAGAAGAGAGAGGAAGAAGGGCCAACCGATCCCTCACCGTATGCCAAGCGACTATCATGCAGATGCTGCAATATTTGGAAGTGTGAAAATCTGTCATGAGACACTTTTTAATATCTACATACATTAAAAATGAGAAATGTTAAAATGCTTATTATTTGACTTCACAGATGTCAAATTGTGAGCCACTGATATAGCCCAACCGAATCTCAAAAGGGATGGGGATAAGGGCCAGGGTGTCCCAAGGCAGGTCAACAAAGTCAAGATGGCAGCCAGCCCTGCCTTCCCCCCCCCTTTGTAAATAAGGAGTAGGGATTCCCTCCCTTAGGCCTTTGTTGACTCCCTCTAGGGTTGTTCCTGTTTTGCATCTCCCCACTTTTGGGGAATATTTAAAAGAGATTTAGATGTGAATGTTCTGTAAATTAGGTCTCTAAAGTTTCCAGGCCCTAAACCTGTTTGGTAGTAGTACTATAGTTGCAGTCATATTTGTCCTTCCTTCCTTCCTTCCTTCCTTCCTTCCTTCCTTCCTTCCTTCCTTCCTTCCTTCCTTCCTTCCTTCCTTCCTTCCTTCCTTCCTTCCTTCCTTCCACAGAAAGGCCTTCTCCTGGTGCCAAAATGACGCCACAGTGGCTGCCAATTAACCCCATAGATACCATCCAAGCCCTAAACCTGCTTTATAGTGGTACAAAGCTCTGCAGCTCTGCTCCATACATTCTCAGACGCTTCCTTGGTTGAAGAGACCCTTTGACCCTTTGGCCCTGTTTCTTTTTACGCCTGGGCGCCTCCCTGACACTCCCCTCAAAGAAGGGACACGCATAGGCAAAACTTTGGAAAAATCCCTATTTGCCAATCGGTGATCTCTGAAAGCCTTTAAAGTTGCGGTTTCTTAGCTTTTTGCTACTTCAGCTTCCTTGATTGTGTATTGTATGCTGCACTGAGTTGCTTGCAGTGGTGTATCCTTGGGAATTGAAGGAATGGGTCAGTCAGTCAGTCTAAAAAATGAGGTGTCCAATAGAAGCTTGATAGGATGTAATGTCCTTTGTTCAGGCGTATCAGTATTAAAGGTAGCTTATCTTGCAGCCGAACGCATAAATCCTGGGTTTTAGAAGCCCATCAGAGCTCTCCTGCCCATTTATGCACCAGCCTTGTTTGTTTAATGTTTAGTTGCAATCAGTGATTGTGTAGGTTCCCATAATTCAATACATTCTGTCATCTTTTCTACAGTCTCATGGGATTCTTAATTTTTATTTTACAAATCCGTTTGTCTTTTTATACTTATCTACAACAATCAGATTATTTTTTTTCCAAATAAAATTTTTATTTTTGGACAAACATAGAGAAACAAAACATGAAGCCATGTTCCATTACGTACAGTGTGTCGATTGGTTACAAGGTTTTTGTGCATCCTTTCCATAGTCGTCACTTGCAATTTATATAAAATCACATATTATCAAATCCAATTTATTTGTATACATTATTATCATTGTACATCATTTATTTGCCTATCAATATTATTCCTTAATTTTAAACGAGATAAATTAGATATTGAGTTTATTTATATTATAACAATTCATTAGATCATCATCCAGTAGTAATATATTTTTATGTTATAGTCTGTATCATTCTATTAGTCTTGTATTGATAACCTTCTCTAATGTCTTTCATTTCCATGTTTTTTTAATCTAACCACTGATAAAATAAATCCCATATCTTATAAAATTGTTTATCTTCTTGTTCTCTAATTTCAAATGTCAATATACTTATTTCAGCACATTCCATTATTTTCTGAATAACTTCCTCCTGCGTTGGTATTTTATCATTTTTCCAATTTTTAGCAAATACAATTCTAGCAGCTACACATTTACAATCAAATATTTCAATTATCTATTGTATGTTCCGGTATGATTCCCAATAAAAAAAACCTCTGATTTAAAGTCTATATGCTTTTCTATCATTTTTTTCCAACTGTGTGGATTTTAGTCCAATATCTTTTAGCTTCAATGCAAGTCCACCACATGTGGTAATATGAACTTTGTATCAGATGATGTTTCCAACGCTTTTCTGATTTATTATTAAACATTATTGCTATTCTCATCGGGGATAGGTGTCACTTGTAAAACATCTTATACAAGTTTTTTTGTATGCTTTTGACATTGTCATTTTATAATTTTGAGACAATTTTTGCCAATTGTCAAAGTCAATTTTTTTTAATTTCTGCCACTCCTTAACCCACATCAGGTTTGTTGCCTGGTAGTAATAATATATTAATAATATGATAACATATTCTTTGTCAAAATTTTCATTTTGCATTTATTTATTTTCAAACCTGCTACTTTCCCATATTCCTCTGTTTTTTCTATCAATTTAGGTGCAGTTTCTAATCTAATGGGTCCTCTAGGATGAAGCCCAGGTCACCTGCAAATGCTTGCAACTTATATTCTTCCTTTTTAATTTTCATTCCTTTTATGTCTTTTCCTTCTCTGATGTTTTTATTTAGAACTTCTAGTGTTAGGACGAACAACAGAGGCAATAGTCATCTTCAATTTATTTCGATTTGTATACCGCGCCTATCTCCATCGAGATGGGCAACCTTAATACAATACAATACAATAGCAGAGTTGAAAGGGACCTTGGAGGTCTTCTAGTCCAACCCCCTGCCTAGGCAGGAAGCCCTATACCACTTCAGACAAATGGCTATCCAACATCTTTTTAAAGAATTGCAGTGTTGGGGCATTCACAACTTCTGGAGGCAAGCTGTTCCACTGACTAATTGTTCTGTCAGGAAATTTCTCCTCAGTTCTAAGTTGCTTCTCTCTTTGATTAGTTTCCACCCATTGCTTCTTGTTTTACCCTCTGATCTATTGATTAATATAATTGATTGGTAATTGATCATTTAACATTAGAGAGATTTTAATCACTGTTTTATTGTATAACTATAATTACGGTGATTAGTGCAGGATTGATTAATTAGTTGCTTGACTATCATATTGAATAGCTAGTGTTATTGAGTAGCGTGGCATCGATTACCAGCTAATTAGAGATAAATTAATCCATACCAACAAATAACAGATTGACTAATTCAACTCCAAAAACCAACAAATAATAAATATTCAATTACACATCTACACAAGAAATCTACCATGCCAGGCAAAACTCCAAACACTCCATCACCAAATACCCACAAAAGAAAGATATCTTTACCAACAATGAGCCAGACAATGCCTGTGCATGCTATGAGTTCAATGACACTATCAATAAATATGAGGAATTCAAGAAATGCAGCCTAACAACCATGCCCACCACACCTTGAGAATAAACAAACAGGTAGCCAATTTTCTACAAGCAACAGCTACAGTACATTTCCTCATTTCTGTACATCATGTTTGCCAAAACGGAACAATTTAATTGCCCTGCCTGATAGTGTTGAAAACATAGAAACAACTATTAAAACACAACAAACATCCAAGGACACCATAGAAGCACTTCTAGAAGCACAATTAGTACAATGTTTAGAAGCTTGTTTTACATTTTTTGAAAAAAAAAATTACAGCACAGAAAAGTGAATACTCAACAACTCAAAATCCTACCCCAATTCAACAACCACTTCCACAACCACAACCAATTCAACAACCACTGCCTCAACCACAATCACAAATAACCACCAAACAAACAAATAACATTTCTTTACTCATCAAAGATGACTTTGAACGAGAACAAAAACGTCCCAATGCTATTTTATTTGGTCTTGAGGACACCAATGAAATTGAGGATATGACAAAGATACGCAATATCATCAGCAACTGTCAGACACCAACCATCCCCCACCCCCTGAGGAAATCATCAATGTTTCCCTCGACGGCCCTGAGTTCAAGTAGAGCGACAGCTCAGTGGCTCCATGCTTCTGCAGGGCAGTTTGCAAAAATGAGAGCAGCAAACGCAAATTCATACATACTATCAACTCAATTGCCAGAAGCAACTCCAACTATAACAAACTTCGCTCAAGGCCTGACCTATCCTCACTACAATGAGGGAGCTCCTGCGAACTACGTGCTGAACTCAAAATACGCCAAGAAAAGGGAGAAACTAACTTAGACATTGACTATCTCAACAACCACCACCTCAACAACCACCACTAGGCATGCACACCCCTAACTACCTCAAAATCCACCGCCACAAACCTTAAATGCGAGCTACTTAACGCAAGAAGCCTCGTGAACAAAATACCAGAATTCCTCCTCTTACTAAATACGGCTACGTTCGACATTATATTAATCTGTAAGATGTGGCTGAATTCATTCCTCCCAGAATCCCATTACCATAGTAAGAGACTATCGTGTTTACTGGTCTGACGGTAAAATCCGTAGAGGGGTTGGTGTTGTTATCTTCCATAAAAAATCTGTAAATCTAAGTTACACAAGAGCTTGCTCTTTCTGAGACCGTCTAATGCGAACTGTCCCTAAACATCACAGTTCACTTCCTACTTTGTGACAGAGCCACTGATCACGACTTTGTACATGCGAACAAACTAACTTCACTACTAACATGGGTCACCTCTTGCCCACACCCTCTTAGCTTTCTTGGTGACCTCAATCTTATTAACTGGACCCTAAATGAATGTACAACAGAACCAATACATACAACCATATAGAATACCGTTCCTAATCTTGGATTGGATCGACTAGTTACAAACAACACTCGACTCAACAACTGCCTGGATCTCATCTTCTGCAATAGTTTAAACTCAATCTCTTCGGGGACCCCATTGTGACTAAGAAAGCCTCCCCAAAAAGCCATTTATAAAAGGGTCTATGAAATGTTCTCCACCCACCAGATCCCCCTACTCCCAGATAGGTTCCCCCTTTGTCCTAGGTGGTCCTGCGACTACTAATTACTCTTTGTTTCCATCTTTTGCCTGAAGGGTTAGAAGTTAGAGAAAGAGTGATAATTTCTACATTCCCCTTTATTTTGAGACATTCTATCAATTGCAGCATTGGATTTGGGGTTGAATCAAGGGTTTCTCCCAGTTTCTTTCATGCCAACGTTGCTCCATTTCATCCCATAAGTGTTTTTTAAAAGCATTTCCCCCTTTAACAAGCTGATTGGATGAATCAGAATAGAGCCGGAAGGGGCCTTGGAGGTTGTTGGAAGGTTTCAAATCTTCCTTTGCTAGGTTTGAGTTTCCCGCCGTGAGAAATAATTTGAATGGAACAGCTGCGTGGAAGCCAGGTATTTTATTTTTTCAGGAAGGAGGTACAAGCAGCAAGATACAAGCAGTAAGGACACCGTTCCTGAGCTAGCTCCTGAACTGGGATTCACTAGATATTTTTATACTCTTTTTTACCTTTGAAGTCCGATTTTTTTTTTGTAGTTTTGTGCTAATAATTCTTGCTTTCGTGTGATTCCTGCGTTAATGGTTTCCTTCCTGTTTTGCTCTTTGGTTGGCAAGGTGTTTGCTAGTTTGTGTTTGTAATTTTGACTTTATTTCCCCCAAGTATGTTTCCCAAACCTGATACTATCTTTATAACCGGTCTTTGACACCTTATTCTTCCTCCCTTGTCATCTTCGGTCTCTTCTTGTATCTGTAACTTGTCTTTAGCACCTTTTGCTTCCCCCCTTGTCATCTTGGCTAATTGCATCTGCATTTCCTGTTTTTCCCTTGGCTATATGGGAATTTTAATTACTCTGATCTTTCTTCTTGGGCCATCGAGTTTCTATGGGGATTTGACCTGATTTTCTATTCTAATGTTTCCTGTTTTTTTTCCTAAAAAGGTTCTAATGGTGACTTTGCTTCTGATTTTAGGATTTTATCTTTTTGTGGTGGTAAATTCTTCCCATTTCCTTCCTACAAGGTCTTCTAGTGTAGCCCCCTGCTCAAACAGGAGACCCTATTCATACCATTTGAAACCCACAAGTCATAAAGGGGCCAAGGTTCCCCACCTCTCCTTTAGCAGAATGTGTGGATCAATAAGATGCCTGTGCGCCGCTCTGGGTCCTAACAAGGAGAAGGGCGGGGTATAAATTTAATAAAATAAATAAATAAATAAATAAATAATTGGTGGGGGAGGAGGGGGAATCCATGAATTTTGGCTTCTGCCCAGTTTTTAAAAACTTTTTTCTTCTCTTTAATAGGATGCTGGGATCAATTGTAATCGATCCGGGGTTCGTCTCAGGGATGTTTGCTTCTCTCCAGTTTTCCCTTTAAAGAGCTGGCTGGGCCAATCATAACTGATCAGGGGTCCGTCCTGCGAATTTTTGCTCCTCCGCAATTTGTTATTTTTAAAATACTGTCGTTTTTTTTAGAAAGGCCGCGCAAATGACCACAACAAAAACAACCAATCATCTCGGTTTCCTGCCTGGGCAGAGCCCAAAGACGGTCACCTGATTTAGAGAAAAAGAAGCGAAACTTAACTTTCTCTTTGTTTATCTCGGGCGAGGGAGGCGGCGATGGCGGCCGGAGAGCCCTTGCAGGATTTGGTGGAAGAAGCCACTTGCTCCATTTGCCTGGACTTTTTCCAGGACCCCGTGCTCATCCCGGAGTGCGGCCACAACTTTTGCCGAGGCTGCCTGACCCGCAGTTGGTGGCCGTCCTGCCCCCAGTGCAGGCAGAGCTTCGCGCCCCGCAGCCTCCTCCCCAACAGGCAGCTGGCGCGGATGGTGGAAGTGGCCAGGCGATGCGGACTCTATCCGGAGGAGGCAGGAGGGAGCTTCTGCCCGAAGCACCGGGAGCCCCTCATGCTCTTTTGTAAGCACCACGAGACCCCCATCTGCCCTGCCTGCATTCGATTCGAAGAGCACAGGGGCCACCGGGTGGTCCTTAAGGAGAAGGCTTTCCAGGAATACCAGGTAGGAGTCAGCCAGGAGAAATCTCTGCGGAGGATCATCCAGATCCTTGGTCTTCCTGGCCATCCTTAGATCACTTTCCTTGCTTTCTCCATTGTCCGCAAATTTTGGTTTAGCCTGGTGCAGATGCCAGTGGGATCGAGACTGGAGAGGCGGTGGAAGGAACTTTTATTGAAGTATTTCAAAAGGGTCCCACCAGCTGAAGGAGCAAAGACCCCCCCCCCCCAGCAAAATACCAATACAAATTGTATACACTTAAGATCAAGGAAGTTGACACCCTAGGAATCACTCCTGGGTTCCTTGACACTCGCTTCTTTTGATCTCTTCTCCTGGCCTACTTTACCCTCCTCCTTCATAAACAGCATATTTAGTGCTAATAAGCTTTCTTATCAAAAATGTTGTACGTTTTATTATTATAATAAGCTAGAAGTTACCAAAGTTTATGTCTATGTGCCTTAGCATCTTTCTAACCTGAGTCCTTCTAACTTTCCTGTAATTTTCTTGTTGCTAGGTAGTAGTGTCCCATTATTCCTTACTGGTCTGATTACACTCCTGTGTAACTTTCTTCCTGGACCATTCCTTTAGCAAACTTCCCTAATTCCAACCTGAGACCTTTGTTGCAGGAAATAAGGAGGCTTGGACTTCTCATAATCAGGAAAAGTTTATTATGGCTGCCAGGTTCAGAAAGCTAGACAAAGGCCAGCATGTAACTTCTGAACAATCTTCTTTTTTTTTTTTATATTGAAAAAGTTTTATTGGTTTTACATTTTTTCTATAGGGTAGGGTAAGGGATACAAAGAAATTTTGAGAGCATTCACGTCAGAGTCGTCGGCCCCTCCGAGACCTCAAAATACACAATAAAAAGAATAACAAAAAAAAACATTTTTCATAACACTACAAGGTGAAAGCAAGTACATATACTTAAATTCTCAGTTCCATGCTGTCAGACATTTACCAAAAAATCCAGATACAAATATTATGCAAAATTGTTCAGAAAAATCAAGGCAAAGTTATTTTTTCGATCTAAGTCTCTTGGCTATTGTATCTTCTTTTTCTCCTCCCTGGCCCCCAGCGGGCGGGGCCGTGGCCCCCTCCGTCCCCCCTGGATCTTCCCCCAGGGCAGAGGAATGGTTTTTAAGAAAGGCTTCCGCCTCTACAACTGTTTTAATCCTCACTCTTCCTCCTTCCCAGAACACCAGCATCCCTTCAGGTGTCACCCACTTGAACCAGATCCCATGATCAAACAATGTTTTAGACAAGAAGGAAAATTTCCTTCTTGCATCTCTAATCTTTCTAGGGATCTGCTTCAAGATAGTGACCATTTTTTGTTGGTAAATTAAAGGGTTCTCTCTCTGCGCTTTCAAGATTTCTTCTCTGGTTGACCTTCTAACAAATTTCACAGGTATCTCTCTAGGCACTTCATTTATCCTGGCATATGCTGAGTTAATTCTATAAGCCAGGTCAATGTCCCCCCTGATCTCATCTTTAGGTTTTTGTAAATAGTCTGCTAAAATTGTACTCATAAGATCAGGGAGAAATTCACCAGGTTGCTCAAAAACATTCTGAAATCTCAAAAAATATGTCATTCTTTCCATATCTATCCTAGACACATGCCCATTTATCTCCCCCACCTCATTAGTAACATTTTTAATCTCTCCCTTAGCCCCCACCAACCCCCCTTCCAGTTCTTCATTCTTCTGTGTATTCTCCAACACTTGTTTCCGTGTATCCAGTAGCTCCTTCTTGAAATTAATATTTTCAGCCCTCTGGGCCTTAATTTCTTGTACCAAAGTTTGTATAACAGATTCAAGAGAAGCCATCCTTTGTTCTAAACTTGCAAGTGCTGTTTCTTGTGCCATGGTTAATTGTTAAAGTCACTGCCACCAAAATGGCGTAATCCGGGTGGGGCTGGTGAGGCAAATCAGGAGCTCAGTTCAGTTCAGGGTTATGAAGTTGCAAAATTCAAGAACCAGGAGAGACACAATTTTCCAACTCAGTAAATATAATAACGAAGGTATTCCAGAAAAGAAATCACAAATCCAGCAAGAGAAAAATTCTTCATTAATATCCAGAGAGAGTCCCGATTGCAAAGAGACGCTGGGAATTTTCCATAGTTGAAATAGTCAGGCAGGGACAAAGAAAAGCCACCTTCCACCGCCCATCTCAGAGCCCAGAGGAGAGAGTAGAAAAATAAATTTTTTATCCAGCCAGACCTACAAACAATGTTGCAAATAGCCGCATACCACTTTCCCTTGTTAGAGACAGTCCGGATTGAAGATTTCCGCTTTCTCTTCCAGATAAGCCATTTTAGAGTGCCGCTTAAGTCCGAGGGGTTTTTTTTGGAAACAAACACCCCCCTCCCAGTCCATTCAGCCTGGCTGGCAGCAAGGAAAAAAGTTTTTTTTTTAAAACTCACTCTCCCTCGCAGCTGAAGCCTCGGCAAGCCTTCCGATCTCTCCGCTCAGCCCACTCCATTGAAATGAATGGCGCCGACAGCCGTTGGCGAAGGGAAAACCCCCCGCAGCATGTTCCCTCTCACCTAGGTCGCGGAGGGGACCGTTCTCCCCACCGCCGTGAAGAGGAACGTCCCCTCCGAGCCGACCCTACGGGAGACCTCCGGTGACCGGAGTGTCTCGCCCCCGTGGGGGGGCAGAAAGGGCAACAAAGCGGCGAGCGAGCGCTAGGCTCGCCCGTCGCTGCTGGAGCCGGAACCGGAAGTCCCTGAACAATCTTCTGATTGAGGAAGCAGCAGAAGCTGCACAGGTCTAAGGCTGGCCTAAGCGTCAAAAGATGGTCAAGTAATCTTTGGTCAAGAAATAAGATTGCAAGCTATGCCCAATATTAACTGCTGTATTTGCAAAATAAGGTCTTGGTGACCCAGACAGATGCATCCGGTTGCTCTGTTCTGCTCCCATGACATTCTGTTTTAACGTCCTTAATCAATCTCCGTACTAACCACAAATAGCCTCCAAATACATATATTTTGTTGACCTAAGCAAACTGTCTCAAATGGTATGTTTTCGATTCCCCCAACCCCATATTTGGACAAATGTAGGATAACTGGAATGTATACGTAACCGAGGGTATTAAAGAGGGTCTCTGTCAGTCTGACGGGGTTCAGACATATTTATAGCTTTGCAGCTTTCGCTGAACTGTGTACATAAAATAAACTATTCCTACTTTAAAGAGCTTATCTGTGTCCTGACATTTCCTACATCATGATAGCAAACATGCATTCTTATACTTTAACAAAGACAGCTTTCATCACAGAAACACATAGCTCTTTTCTTATTGGTTACACAATTATTATCAAAAAAAGATCCTCTTATCTCTATGCATCAAGCCGTTTCTATCTTGCTTCCCTTTAGTCTGGGCTGCAGGCGTTCATGCTCAGTGCTTCTAGTTTCATTATGCCTATGTGGTTAAGCTAAATGTCTGACTTCAAGAAGGACCTCTAACCGACTCGACCCATATTCAGCAGGTGTTACTTTTGTGGTTTGACACTTGGATTTCCTGAGTTCCAACAAACTCGGAAAATATCTTTTACAATACAGAGCTAAAAAGGGACC
The DNA here is from genome assembly GCA_039707465.1 of Rhabdophis nuchalis. NCBI lineage: Eukaryota > Metazoa > Chordata > Lepidosauria > Squamata > Natricidae > Rhabdophis > Rhabdophis nuchalis. Next base: position 32,140,380 of record CM077646.1, on the reverse strand, counting down.
CTTTAGGTCATCCAGTCCAACCCCATATCATTTCATTCTTAACAACCAAATCTCACTTTATGCCCTGCCTCACCTTCACTTCCTGCTTTATCCTTTGTGGCTACAATCTTTATGGAGACAGATTTACCATAGTCCCCCACTTACAGCCATTTGTTTAGTGACTGTTCAAAGTTACCCCAGCATTGAAAAAAGTGACTTAAGACCGTTTTCACCCTTGTGATCATTGCAGCATTCCGTGGTCACATGGTCCAAATTTGGATGTTTGCCAACTGTCATGCATTTATGAAGACTGAATATATCCATGACGGTGAACCTATGGCATGCCTGCCAGGGGTGGCACTTAGAGCAACCTCTGCTGGCACAAGAGCCACCCTCACAGGTCAGATCTCCATGGCGTTTTCTTTCGTGAGCTTCCGTTTCCCAGATAACGACGAAAAGGAAGCTATGAAAGAAATAGATCTTTCCTCTTGCCATGCTGTCACTGTTGGGATGCCCTGCCTCCCTCTGGCCTTCGGGTCTCCGCTGTTGTGGAAAAGATGGGACTCGAGCCAGCTCTTCAATGACGGAAAGGTTTATAGCACAAGGTTCAGCAAGCAAGCACCAAGCAAAAATGTCTGAACCCCGAAGGGCCTACAGAGTCACACATATATCCCTTAAGCTACATATGCAATTCCTGAGTTAACCATTCACCATACAAAGTATTTGGAGAGATGGAAATGTACCAGCTGACAGTTTGTGTAGGTCAACATAATATATGCAGTCAAGACAGTTTGGGGGGGGGGGGGGAACCAACACGATATGTGCAGCTGCCCTAACAGAATGTTAGACTGAATAACAGGGTGCAGATGTCTGGGTCAGCATGATAAAAATATATACAGTACTTGCTACTATAGTAGTAATACAGCAGTTTACTATCTAGCAAGGCTTTCAGCTTCTCTTGACCAGAGGCCTCTGCCTCTTCTGGTGTTCATCAGAACCATGGTCTGACTTGTCACTTATTAGAAATTATAGGCCAATTTCGCTGCTAAACTCTGATTATAAAATTTTTGCGGCAGTGTTAGCAGCAAGACTTACCTGCTTTCTTAATACCTTTATATACTCAGATCAGAATGGCTTCCTCCCCAACCGACACCTACGGGATAATCTGAGGATGATTATGAATACCCTGGAATATTTTGAGGCCTGCCCGGATAAACAGATGGCCGTAGTTTTTGTTGACGCTCAAAAGGCATTTGATCGGGTCTCCTGGGACTTTATGATATCCCAGATGGATTATATGGATTTTGGCACAAAATTCATAGGGAAAATTCAGGCCATATATCAAAAGCAAACAGCAAGGGTATTGATTGAGGGAGACCAAACAGGGAAGATCGAGATACATAGAGGTACAAGACAGGGTTGCCTCTTATCCCCGCTCTTATTTGTCTTGACTTTGGAATCTCTACTGAGAGAAGTAAGATGGAAAAACGAGATAAAGGGACCGAGGATTAGACGGGAGGAGGTTAAGGTGCAAGCCTATGCTGATGATCTGGCCTTCATTCTAGAGGAACCAAGGGAATCAGGACCGCATTTGTTAGAACTAATTAGGGAATTTGGGAGCGTTGCAGGTCTGCTTCTTAACGAAGATAAGACCAAAATGCTTGTCAAAAATATAACCCTAAGACAGAAACACCAACTTGAAGAACTAGTGGGTCTGAAGATCGTAAATAAAATCAAATATTTAGGAATATGGCTGACAGGGAGATGTAGCTCCATAAAGGAAGATAACTATGTTCACCTTTACAAACAGATGGTCCAAGATTTCGGCAGATGGAAGAACCTGCAACTCTCCCTCATGGGGAGAATAGCAGTTATTAAAATGTGTATCCTTCCCAAATGGTTATTTCTATTTCAATCGGCCCCTGTAAGATTGGAAAAGAAATTCTTTAATGAAATGAATAGAGCCGTCTCAAAATTCATTTGGCAAGGTAAAAAACCCAGAATTAAACTGAAAATGATGCAGGAACCTAGAATTAGATGGGGATTTGGCCTCCCCAATTGGCAGCTTTATTATCAGGCGGCTTTATTAATTTGGATTAAAGAATGGATGACCCTGAGAAGAACATGGCTCCTGACTATTGAAGGCTGGGGTCTACAGTATGGTTGGCACTATTATATTTGGCCCGGTTCAGAGCGACCCAAACACTTCAATGACCATCTTGTGCGTAGGACCTTGAGTTATTCTTGGGAGAAGTTGAGGAGGAAGTTATATTTGAAGGTGCCGTGCTGGATCTCTACTCAGGAAGCCCTTGTCTACCCAACACGATATAGAGGGGAGAAGATCTTGACATATGAGGAGATCTTAGATCCACAGGGGAATTTGAAGACCAGGGAAATATTAGCCTCGCAAGGATACCATATCGACTGGTGGCCATACTCCCAGATATTCTCAAGATACAAAAAAGATCAGAAGACTGAAGGGATATACCCCTATAAACAAGAACTGGACATGGTTCTTTTTGGGAAAGAGAAAGGGATGCTCTCCAAGTGTTACGGACATCTATTGTTATTAGACGTAGGGGAAGAAGTGGTCAAAGACTGCATGATTGCTTGGGGACGGAATATAGGACTCACACTGGACTTTCAAAGTTGGGAAGAAATCTTGTTCAAAAATATGAAACTGACAATGGCAGCCTCGTATAAGGAAAATACATATAAAATGATATATCGGTGGCATTTACCCCCGGCAAGACTTGCCAGAATGTTCCCTGGGACCATGTCTAATTGCTGGAAATGTGGTCACAGAGAGGGGACCTATTTCCATCAGTGGTGGACCTGCCCAATGGCGATTAAATACTGGAAAAAGATCAGGCAGTGGTTAATAGAAATCACCCAACATCGATTAGATTTGAAACCTGAAACCTTCCTGTTAGGACTTAAACCCCCAGATATCAACATGGAGATATGGTTTTTGGTGTTGCACATAATTATTGCGGCAAGATTGGCATTTGCCCAGGAATGGAAAAGTGATCAAATACCGAAGGACAGGGCAGTAATAAACAAAATTAATGAGTGCGCAGAATCGGACAGATTAACAAAATTAATTAAAGGAAAAAAGGACTCAGAATTCTATAACTCGTGGAAGAGGTGGTATAACTGGATATGGGAACGACCGAATAATAACAACTGAAGCAATAATATATGTTTAAATCGGATATTGGTAAATAATATCAATCAGAAATTAAAGGAGGAATAAGAATTGATGAAGTAGGTAGGTTAACTAGATGGGTTGTATATAGTGTAAATGTTGGTGTAAAATATTAGGCCTACTATTAGGACGGTAATGTTGAGTTTGGTTATTTAAATGTTATCGCTTTCTCGCGCTGTGACGGCAATATGTTTAAAATTATGTTTGTATGATTTTATTTTTATAAGAATAAATAAAAAAAAATATATAAAAAAAGAACCATGGTCTGGGCCTACCTCACTGCTGCACATACACACATGTCTGTGCAAGCGCACATTCGTGCATCTCCACGCAAAGGCATGTTCACACGCACCTTTCAGTTTGGGCATGTGCACATGTGCAGTTTGGGCTCTTGGAGTCTAAAAGGTTCGTCATCACTGGAATGTATCTTCTAACTGGGTCTTCCCTCCGACGTAATTCTTTACGAAAAGAAACTCAAAACTTGTATTTTCTCCTCAGGTGAAGCTGGAGGATTGCCTGAAGGCTCAGAAGGAGCAGAAAGAAAAAATAGCTACATACAAAAGAGACACAGAGAAAAAACTGCAGGAGAGGCTTGTAAGTATGGATCCAACGGTGAGGAGCTTCTGAGCCAATAGGAAGGAGAACCTCATCCGCCATCTTTAATAATAGGCAGCCTGTTTGCAAGTACAAGTTAAAGCAGGCATGTCCAAAGTCCGGCCTGCGGGCCATTTGCGGCCCGGGGGTCGGTTTAATACGGCCCTCCAACAGCCCTCCCTGCTCTGTGTAAATGTGGCCCTCCCTTCCTCCCTCTGTCTCTGGGGCTGTGTGGCTGGGAGGGAGGTGGACGGAGGTTACGGACGCCTCCTCCCGCAGCGGGCGAGGGAGCAGGCGGGGTGAGCACCCAAGGCTACCGTCATCTTAAGCTGTCGCCAGGCAGGGGCGTCAGGCAGGGAAGCCGGTCGCGCCTCCATCGCTGCACGTTCTGGGGCTGCGAAGCTGGGAGGGAGGTGAACGCGCGGCCCCAGAACGTCCGCTTGGTGCCTGCCGGAGGGAGCCGCGATGGAGCCGCGACCGGCTTCCCTGCCTGCGTCAGGCAGGGAAGCCGGTCGCGTCTCCATCGTGGCTCCCTCCGGCGGGCACCATGGCTTACGTTCTGGGGCCGCGCGTTCACCTCCCTCCCAGCCACGCAGACCCAGAACGTGCAGCTCCCGCCGCACAAGGTCGCCCGGCAGAACGTACGCCATGGTGCTTGCCGGAGGGAGCCGCGATGGAGACGTGACCGGCTTCCCTGCCTGACGCCCCTGCCGGGCGACAGCCTCGGTGGTGCTTAAGATGACGGTAGCCTTGGGTACTCACCCCGCCTGCTCCCTCGCCCGCTGTGGGAGGAGGCGTCCGTAACCTCTGGCATACCGGCCCTTCTGCTGCTTCCCGGGGTGGGGGAGGGGAGGAGAGGGGAGAGAGGGAGTGACTGACAGACACAGAGAGAGACAGAAGGGGAGGGAGGGAAAGATAGAGAGACAGACAGAGACAGAGAGAAAGAGAGGGAGGGAGAGAGACGGAGAGAGACACAGATAGAGAATGACACCGGGAGGGATTGAATCGGAGACAGACGGGGAAAGAGGGAGAGACAGACATACAGAGAGAGGGAGGGAGGGAGAGAATCAGAGAGAGACACACACAGAGACAGGGAGAGACAGAGAGAGGGAGGGAGAGACAGATAGATAGAGACTGATTAAGTGAGTGAGAGACAGACAGACAGACAGACAGACACACACACAGAGTGACAGAGAGAAAGAGAGAAAAAGAAAGAGAAAGAGAAAGAAAGAGAGAGAAAGAAAGAGACAGAAAGAGAGACAGAAAGAAAGAGAAAGAGAGAGAAATGGAGAGAGAGAGAGAGGAAGAAAGAGAGAGAAAGAGAGAGAGAGTGAGAGAGAAAAGGAGACAGAAAGAAAGAGAAAAAGAGAGAGAGAGAGAAATGGAGAGAGAGAGAGAGGGGAAGAAAGAGAGAGAGAGAGAGAAAGAAAGAGAGACAGAAAGAAAGAGAAAAAGAGAGAGAGAGAGAGAAATGGAGAGAGAGAGAGAGGAAGAAAGAGAGAGAAAGAGAGAGAGAGTGAGAGAGAAAAGGAGACAGAAAGAAAGAGAAAAAGAGAGAGAGAGAGAAATGGAGAGAGAGAGAGGGGGGAAGAAAGAGAGAGAGTGAGAGAGAAAGGGAGACAGAAAGAAAGAGAAAAAGAGAGAGAGAAAGAAAGAGAAAGAGCGAGAGAAATGGAGAGAGAGAGAGGAAGAAAGAGAAAGATAGAAAGAGGTAGGTAAGTTTTTTAAAAATTTATTTTCAATACGTTGTGAAAACTCAACTGTCAGTTGATCTTAATGTTATGAAATGAAAAGTATGTCATTTGCAATTAACTTGGCATAAAATAATTTATTTGCATTTAATTGTAATGGTTCAAAGAATGTTCGGAAAAATGTTCGGCCCTCCACCATGTTCACTTCATCCAATCTGGCCCTCTTTGAAAAAAGTTTGGACACCACTGAGTTAAAGGAAATCCAAGATAAAGACGGTGTTAGGGCAGAGAACCTTTAAATCGAAGCCTTTCTTTTTTAGAAACCTTCCCCTTTGCACTTTTTAAAATCAAAAGTTTTTTTTTTTTCTCCTTAGGAAATTCTCCCACCTCATTTTGGGTTCTTCAAGGAATCTGTTTCATTATTGTGACAATTAAAAAAAAAAACTTACCATATTTTTCAGAGTATATAAAGCACCTTTTTTCCTCTAAAAAGAGGCTGAAAATCTGAGTGCATCTTATACATCAAATACAGCATTTTCTGCCTCCCAAAACCCCGCCCCTTCACCAGAATGGCTGTGCATAGCCTTATAGAGGCTCAAAGAGACCTCCTGGGGGCTGGGGAAGGGACACATGAGCCTAAAACGGGCTGTTTTTTGCCCCCAGCCCACAGCAGCACTCTATAAGCTTCCATAAGGCTCTGCATGCAATTTTTTTGTCATAAAAATGGCCCGTTTTCACAAAAAATTGGCCGTTTCTTTGCTCATCCCCCCCCCCCGGAGCACTCTGCAAGTCCCCCCAAGGCTATTCATGCCTTTTAAACAGTCCCATTTTTGCAAAACATGGGCATTTGGAGGAGGCTTGCAGAGTTTTCCTTTTGGAAGACTGTTTAGTTACTTAGCACCTTTAAGACTTGTGGACTTCAGCTCCCAGAATTCTCCAGCCAGCATAGCTTGTGGACATAGCTGGCTGGAGAATTCTGGGAATTGAAGTCCACAAGTCTTAAAGTTGCCAAGTTTCCCTGAGTTAGAAGGATTGTTGAGAATTACATTGATCAAGTGCTGTGCCAGCAGAAAGAAAGTTTTAGGTGCTACACTACAGTGATTTCCTTCTCCAGCACATGAGTAAATACACCTGGAAACATCTACCTACCTACCTACTGGGTAGCCCTGGGTCCTTTTTTGGAGAAGGTGCGGGGTATAAATTTGAATAAAACTAAACTAAACTACTGTATTTCTCTTTCCCCCCTCTCTCTACCTATATAACTACCTACCTTTTCCCTCTCCCCCCCGAATTACCTACTGTATTTCTCTTTCTCTTTCTCTTCCTTTATCTACCTTCCTACCGAACTACTCTCTCCCTCTCTCTCCCTACCTACTGTATTTCTCTCTCTTTCTCTCCCTCTCTATCCCTCTAAAAACCTACCTACTTTTTTTTTTAAAAAATTGCCTCTTCAAAACCTGGGTGCTTCTTATACTCCAAAAAATACGGTAAGTAAAAAAATTAAAATAACTACACCTTTTGCCTTTTCTCTTTCTTGTCCAGGACTGCATCAAAGAAGAGAGAGAAAATGTAGTGGCTGAATTCAGAGAGCTACAACGCTGGTTAGAAGGACAGGAGAAGCTTCTATTGAGTGAAATGGAAGAAGCAGAGAAGGAGATTATGGCAAGAAAGGAGAAAGGTTTGGCCAAGCACACGGAGGATCTCTGCTCTCTTGACCATCTCATCCAGGAGATAGAGGAGAAGCTTCAGCAACCAGCCAGCAAACTCTTACAGGTCAGGCAGGAAGTGGAGATCATAGAATCCTAGAGCTGGAAGGGACCTTGGAGGTCTTCTAGTCCAATCCTCTATAGCCAAGGCAGGGGTCCTTATACCATCCTGAAAAAAATAGTTCTCCAAACTATTATTGGAATCCTCCAGTGATGGAGAACCCAGAACTCTGGGAGGGAAGCTGTTCCACTGATAAATGCTTCTCAATGTCAGGAGATTCTTCCTTATTCCTGAAGTGGTATTCTGCAGGTTCGCCCTGGTTCAGTGGAGGCGGTGGGAGACTCCCCCCCACCTGTCCAGATGTAATCATAGACGCTCTGTGCATGCTCAGAAGCACTGCACGTGAGCAAAGTGAGCCTGTGTGCACACACACACTCCCGGTTCCAAACCGGTAGTGAGGATTAGAGGATTTCATGCCTGGTTGGATCTCCATGTGATGAGCTTCCACCCTTTGCCCTCAGGGGCTACAGGGAGTAAATCAATGGCCTTTTCCCTATGAGAGCCCTTCAAGTATTGGAAGATGGCTGTTGTGTCTCCCCTGAGCCTTCTCTTCCTTAGGCTGAGCATACAGAGTTCCCTTAGCCATTGCATTGTATGGTTTGGCCTCCAGAGCTCTTATCATCTTTATCGCTCCTCTCTGCATTCTTTAGCCCCTCCACAGAATTCTCTATTTGACTCTGTCCTTTTTCCCCATAAATTTAATTGAAATTATAATAGTGAAAAGTACAAATGAAAATAAAGAAAATAGGGAAATGGAGAAGGATAAGAATGGAAAAGAAGTGTAGGATAAAGGGAAAAGAAAAAAAAAACTGCACTGGACCAAGTTCAAAATCTTTTTTTCAACTTCTCATTTAATAATCTTTTTGATTCTTTCTGTGGAAAGGAACGGTCACTAAATGAACTACTTAGTCAAGGACAACCTTAGTGGCTAATGTTAGGGATACATAATGTAATATAGAAAAAGCAGGCCATGGCCTCTATCTCAACATATTCATTGAGGTTCCTATCCCCTATTAGTGGATGTGGTGATGGGTATTCTTTGTAGGATCTCCCCCTCCCCTTAATCTCCAGGACAAGTAGAAACACATCACTGATGACCGTCTACAAAGTGTTATAACCCCCTGGATTTTCCAAAGTGCCTTGATTCTGGAAGCATAAATGCAGGGCATTTTTTAAAATCCTATTGATGCACTATTTTGTTCTTCCAATGTTGTAATTTTGTTGGATTCAACCGGGGTATAATTTTTCTTAGGCAGGAAAATAAAAACAATACCTCTCCAAAAGAGGTCGAACAGTTTGGGGAAAAAGAGCAATGGCATTTTTTTCATGGAAAAAATGGAAGTACTTTATGTGTCTGTTAGTGTCTGCTTGTCCAGATGTTTCACTCATTTATTTTGTGAATGTAAGATTTAAATTTTATGCATAGGAAATGGCTCCTTTCAATGCTTTGTCTCTTTATTTTTCAGGACATTGGAGGCCTCTTGAATAAGTAAGTAAATCCACCCTTTTCTTTACAGTCTCACAGATCAGCAGCTCCTCCAGCAGTTTTCCTATTTTGAAAAGGTCTGTTTCTAGTTAGCAATATTTGAATGTAAAGATTACGTACAGTATTTTCAGGGCTTTGGGGATATTTCCTCAAATAACTTCAACACAATATAATTAGCAATATTTGATACAATCAATTATTATGGTTGGTTGCAGTCAGCCAAATGTTTAGAATTTGACATTTTATCCACCTATTGAGTCATTCCCAAGAAGGGACAGATGTTTGATGGTTTTAAAAGTATCATTGTAGGATGTAAGCTCTTTCAAGTAATGCAACTATCATAAATCCGTTTGCCAAGCACCTGAATTGTGATTACAGGGACACTGTGACAGATGTGAAGTGCAAAAATGGTTGTGTCCGTTTTTTGAGAGCTGTTGTAACTGGTTGCTAATAGTCATAATTGAAGGGTAGTTGTAATTGCATTTGTCTCTATTCAATTTCATTGCATCAAGATCAGTTTGAATGCTATGTCCATCTTCTAAAAATGCTTATCTAACTCACTCATATTAGTCATTCGGTAAGATATAACCAATTAGTCATTTGGTAAAATGTAACCCATTTTTTTGGCCAAGAACATTCAAGAGTGGGGAGTCCCAAACTGAAACTGGGTTGCCATGGGGCCAAGATTTGAATAGCTAGCCACAGAAATGACTGAAGCCTGGGAAACAGAAGCCCTTGTCAGTCAACATGAGTGCTGATTTACCACCAGTTTACCAGGAGCCGAGGACGGAGCAACACAAAACGACAATCAATGAGCTGGCCATCTACCCCCCACGTAACAAGTAAAAGCTACACACAACCAGGCATCACAAAGCTTCTTCCTGTCAGGCCTACAGCCATTCCGTTCTGGATCTTTTGCCTGCCACACTTTCTATTATTTTACTATGCTGTTTATAATGGGAGAAAATGGGAGGAGGGATGGTACGGAGTAAAATGCTATGTAGCCAAAATAAAATTCCTGTCTAGAATCCAAGGTCATCCTTTGTCTCTACACCTCTAACACCTGACCAGAACTGGATGGGTGGATGTGCCAGCATGGCAGTGGAAGATTGGGCCATGTGATGGATTTGCGGGTGTGGGGGGCAAGATCATGAACTTTCAACTGGGTGGGGAAAACCCTGGAAGCTTTCAGATTCGGGTTTTTCCAGATGTGCCAGCATGGCTCTCTTAATAAACTGGAACTTTGAGCAACACTTTGCTTTGGACTCTGATTTAACTTTGGATGTTATTTGGAACCCTGACGCTTCCATTGGCTGGGTGATAAATGATGTTCTTTTGTCTTGTCAGGTACCAGGCTAAGGAAACATATGAGAATCCGGTGGCTTTACCTGAGGACCCGAAGTGGAATATCGGGGATTACAGTGACATCACTGTGTTTCTGAAAAATGCCATGAAAAAATTTAGAGGTAAAAAACAGCCATCGAGGTTTTACGCTGGATGACATTTTGTTCGCAGAGCCTCCAAGAGAGATTCTGGGTCAGTGTCAGGGTGATCAAAGAGGGATCTATTTCAGGATGAGCGGGAGAGACAACCTCATTTGTCTGTGGAAAGGCCTTGTGTCTTGGCACCAAGAGGGGGAAGAGGAGCTTTCTGGTTTCTCCCATTAAAGATGGGCTACCTAAAATACAGGAACCATTATTAGCTACTCATAATTGACCATTTACAGGTAGTCCTTGACTTACTACAGCTCACAGTGATTGGTCAGTTATAATGGTACTTTAAAAAGTGACTTACGACCCCACAATCACACAATTTACTTTTCGATGCTTGACAATGGGTTCATATTTATGATGGTTGCAGTGATCATCTCGTGACCTTCTGACAAGCAAAGTCAATGGGGAAGCCAGCTTCACTTAACAACCAGGTTACTAATTTAACAACCGCAGTCATTCGCTTACCAGATTTCTCACATTGCAAGATACATTGTGGGCTGTGCTGTCATTGTAAGACTACCTGTGTTCTTTGTTTCCCAAATCCATCTGTAGTGATAACTGGGGAAGCAGAATAAGTTTCCACTAAGTAGAATGGAATATATGCAGGTAGTTCTTGACTTACTTTGACTTCAGTTGATCTGATCATTTGTCTTGCTAAGCAAGGCAAGCAAGTTAAGTGACCTTTTTTGCCTGGGGAGGCTGCAACAGTCGTAAGTGTGATAACTGATCATAAATCATCTTTGTCAGTGCCGCTGTAACTTCACTACACAAATAGTTGTAAGTTGAGAACTACCTGTATACGGAATATATAGTAGAATATATTTATACCTGATGGAATATATATATGATGAGAGCTTTTTAGCTGATGAGAGCTAAAAAGCACGAAATAGATCTATACTAGTCTCTCTGATTTAGTTATTGATCAGCTCATAAAAACTAACACACATATTTTTAAAAAACCACACAACGGAACTCATGGCTTTCTGTCTAGATGGTCTCAGGTGATGAGCTTCCGAAAGGCAGAAAAGGAAAACAGTATGTCTCCTCCCTTAATTGGGGCCCTAACACAGTGTTGTGGAACAAATTATACACGCACACATACACATACACCAATCACATTCTGGCTTGTGGCTTTCCATATTCCTTATTTCCTGATTGAGTCCAAGGAAAGGAAACCAGGGTATCTGAAGGGAGGCCCTTCTGGTGCTCCAATTCCAGTGATGAGATGCTGAATTCCTCCCTTTTCTTCCCCAGATACTCTGGAAAGTAGACTTCAACAACACGAAGGTAAATATGAATTATAGGAATTGTTTGCATTTTAAGATCTGATGCCAGTATCTTTAAGAGACACAGAATAGATTAACAACAAAAGAAAAATATAGGATGAGATACTATATAAGACTATGATGATCTAGTAAACTTTAATGATTTTATGATTTATGAATTATTACTTGCCATTTATATATACAACATGAATTAATGCAGAGGAGACAAAATCCTTGTGTGTCTGATCACACTTGGCCAAATAAAGCTGTGGTTCTGTTCAATTCTATTCTGTTCTACTCCTTTACTTCTACTCCACTCTACTTTGTTCTGTTTTGTTCCGTTCTATACATAATCTAGAAAACTGATGTCCGTCTTGGTGTAGAATGAAATATCTGGACAAATGGGAAAATCTAACCTGGGACTGAAATGAGAATTGAATTCCTATCAAGCTAATAACATCCTGTTGATTTTACTGCCTGACTATAAGTTGGTGAGAGAGGAGGTCTTTGGGAGCAGAGGAATTAGGCCCTTTGGGTCAAAACACATAGCAAGGTTGGAGCATCAGGGTTTTCTCCACATTGAGGCACATCAGATCCTCCTCTTTTCTACATGCCTGCGATACCTTGATACTGGTGGAGAAAAGGGCGTAACTTTCTCACATCCCTTCGTGTGTCCCATGTTCCCTCTGGGGGATCCTTCTGACTCTGCCAGTTGAGAATTGAAACATGGCAGCCTCTTGCTCTGCCTGACCCTCTGGATTAATGCTCCAGATAGAGTCCCTGTTCAACCCTGACCCTCCCAGCAACATACTGTAGGCAGGTGTCTTCAACCTTTTGCTACTTGTGGACTTCAGTTCCCAGAGTTCTCAGCATGAAGAAGCTGGAGGGCAATGAGAAGAGGGGATGCCACATGGGAGACTAGAGACTAGGGGAATTGGCCAGCTTAGTGGCAATTGAAGGGGAGGCAGATGGACCATCAGGTGGAGAAGGCAACCTAAGTGAATAGAACGAGAAGGCCAGAGGGGCACTGAAGAGGCCGGCAGTTAACAGAGGATGGGACTTAGACAGTGGGAGAACCCGAGGTCTTGGAGAAAATGGAGAGAGGAATCCTGGAGACTAGCCGCCCCATCGGGGGAATTCTGAGAGTTGAAGTCCACATGTCTTACAGTTGCCACAGTTGGAGAACCCTCAACCAGCAAAGCTTAGCTGTTGTTTAAAATAATAATGAGTCTTTCAGTCCTGGAGGGAGTGTTTGGAAGCTGAACTCCATTCAAACAAGAGAGTTAAATTCTTGGGGGTGAAGACATAAACCAGGCCTGCAGCTGAAGCTCTTATTCTTCTTCCTTCCTTCCCTTCCCCCTTACAGTGAATGTCACACTGGATCCAGACACAGCCCATCCTCACTGGCTTAACATTTCCGAAGATCGAAAAAAGGTCAAAGGACTTAAACCAATGAAAGAAATGAAAGCTGTCCCAAACAGCAAGAGATTTGTATATAATCCTTATGTCCTTGAATGTCAGAGGTTCTCATCAGGGAAACATTTCTGGGAAGTAATTGTAGGAGATAGAGGAGGGTGGGGTGTAGGGGTGGCCAACAAATCATTGAACTTAACAGATATTGATGAGCAAACCAGGCGCTGGCAGATTGGGAAATGGGGAGGGAAATACAAGGCCATCTCTCCATCTAGACGCTCTGACCTGGTCCTGACCGAGGAGCCCACGAGAATCCGTGTCTCTCTCAACTGCGAAAAGGGACAAGTGAGCTTTTTTGATGCCAGAACCTCAGCTCTGCTCCATACATTCTCAGACGCTTCCTTGGCTGGGAAGACCTTTCTGCCCTGTTTCTATTTGGATAATGGTGCCTGCCTGACACTCCCCTCAAAGAAGGGACATCCTTAGGCAAAACTTTGGAAAAATCCCTATTTGCCAAGCGGTGATCTCTGAAAGCCTTCAAAGCAACAGTTCCTTAGCTTTTTCCTAATTCAGCTTCCTTGATTGTGTATTGAATGCCGGACCGAATTGCTTGCGGTTGTCTAGAATTGGAAACTGAAGGAATGAGTCAGTCAATCTACAAAATGAGGTGTCCAATAGAAGCTTGATAGGCTGTAATGTCCTTTGTTCAGGCGTATCAATATTAAAGATAGCTTATCTTACAGCCGCACCCATAAATCCTGGGTTTTAGATGCCTATCAGAGCTCTCCTGCCCATTTATGTACCAGGCTTGTTTGTTTCATGTTAAATTGCAATCAGTGATTGTGTAGATTCCTATAATTCAATATATTCTGTAATCTTTCCCTGTTTTTTCCCTTCCCTCCCTTCTTTTACCCCGTTTTATTTTAAATATACACATAATTGCCATGATCCCAACAACCCTAGCAGGGCTTCAGCAAGTACAGCCTCATAGGGTTTTTTATTTTTATCTTACAAATCCTAGTACTTTTTCTATCCTTTTATACTTATCGAAGTTATCTACAGGAATCGGATAACTCCTTGTAGGAGTGATTGTAATTTTATAGGTGTCTCATGGGTTGTATTTCCTCCCTTTGCAATTTTATGTCAATAAATGTATTTTTACCTTACTTTATTTGCCAATAGGAGATTTTATTTCTACTTTAGAGTGGCGTTGTTTGTTTTATACTCTTTGAAATCAAAGAAATCAGTGATTATTCAGTACAATACTGTATATACATGGAAAGAAAAGACCCATAGAAGACAATAGACAAAAACAAAGCATACCATCTGTTAACAAGATAGGAGGTGTGAGCGTTATGTGGATTAAATGGTTCACCTGGTCAAGCCAAAATTCAAGTAGAATTATTAATAGAATTGTAAAAATGAAATGCATTATTAATTAAATACATTACTTGACAAGATGCCGAATAACATTCTTTTTCCTTCTTGCTTTAAGCCACTCTGCTTCTTATTGAGTAACTAAAAGAAGAAGCCAGTCTAGCATTGTTGTTAAGAAATGAAGCTAAAAGCCATGAGTTCTAATACTGCTTTAGGCCCAAAGCCAGCTGTGCGACCTTAGGACCCGTCACTCTCACTCAGCCCCAGAAAGCAGGCAATGGGAAGCCACTCCTGAATCTTTAGCAAGAAAACGGCAGGGAGTGCTGTCCAGGTAGCCACCAAGGCAACCCAAAAGAGGCCTTGATATTGAGATGGGTGTCAGATCTGTTTGATCTAGTGGTTAAGGCGCCAGGTTAGGAAGAGGAAGACTTTGAGTTCAAGTCCTGCCGTATCCATGAATGCCAGCTGGGTGACTCAGCCAGTCATTCCCTTTCAGTACAATCCACCTCACAGGACTGTTGTGGGGAAAATGAGAGGAGGGAGATGTGTTGGATATGTTTGCCACCTTGAGTTATTTGCAAAAATAATAAAGGCGAGATACAAATAAATAATAAGTGGAGTGAAACTTAAGTCTGATGTGGTGACTGATTGCTAAGAGCCCTTCTGTGGAACATCTCAAAGTATCTAAGAAATAGAAGATTGAAAAGTTTATGTTGGCAAAGGAGCAAATGAGGAATCCTAATGAACATACCTAATACAGGTAGTCCTCAATTTACAACCACAATTGAGCCCCTGATTTCTGTTGCAAAGTGGGACAGCTATAAAGTGAGCTTTGCCCCATTTTAAGTGCATCATGGGGGAAGGGGGAGAAAGGAACGCAAAGGTGGAGGTTTTGGCAGGAACTTTAACTTTATTTAAATTTATATACCGCCCTACCTCCCTTGCGGGACTCAGGGCGGCGAACAGGCAGTCATAAAACATAAAAACATTGAGTACAATAAATATAATAAGAACAAATTAAATAAGAACCTGTTCTAAAAAGTCCCAATAAAACCCAGTTGATAAAATAAATTTAAAAGCTACACCAGGCCGGCCACACAAAATAGATGAGTTTTCAGGGCCCAGCGGAAGAGGCGCAGGTCTGTGGTTGTGCGCAGGTCGGGGGGAAGGTCATTCCAGAGGGCCGGAGCTGCCACAGAGAAGGCTTTCCCCCTAGGGATCACCAGCCGACATTGGCTAGCCGACGGGACCCTGAGGAGATCCTCTCTGTGGGAGCGGACTGGTCAATGGGAGGTATGCGGTAGGAGATGGTCTTGCAAATATTCAGGTCCCTTGCCATGGAGCGTTTTGATGGTTGTTACTAACACCTTGAAGCGCACCCGGAAAACCACAGGCAGCGAGTGCAGCTCGCGCAGGAGAGGTGTTACATGGGAGCATCTAGAGGTCCCCAAGATCCCCCGTGCAGCCGGAGAGCAAGGAAGGAGGAGAGCAAGAGACCTAAAAATAGGTCTTTAGTCCAAGACTCAAAAAAATAGTAACAAAAAACAGAAGAAGAAATAATCCATGCACTTTAAGAGGAGAAAAAAAACCCCTGTTACAGGCGTTTCAAAATCCACAATTACAAGGAAAAAGAAAAAGAAAACCTTTCCAGATCAGTCCAAAGTAGGTTAATTCCGCTGCTTATTTCTTTTGCTTAAAGGATTTAGTTTTACTTTTAAAAAAAGTTTCTTAGAGCAGTGTATCTCAAAAAGAAAAAATACCTTTCCAGATGGACTCACTTTCTTCTTACAGGTTCCTTCCGGAGCCGCTCCGTCTTTATCAGCATGGAGCTGCCTGTTTGCCGCCTAATAGAAGCGCTCCCCTTGGGTCAAACAGGGACTTTGCGATGTCTCTGTGACCAGCAAGGCTTCGTCTTCCTAGTCGCCATCCCTCCGAGACGGTTTAGGTCCAAGCAGACCAATCAGTGGCAAAAGTGTCAATGGAGGTCTCGGATCATCAAGACCTCACGTATCAATGTCACGTGTGGCTCCTCCCACCAGAAGTCAATTTTAGAGGCAATTCGATAGTAAGTTTGTCTTGGAAAATTCGGCCTGCAAAGTTGAAGGACGTGACACCCAGCCTTTGCCAACTGATAGCAGGTCTCAACAAACATAGTTTAGTTGACCAATCAAATGCAGTTCAGGTAAGGTTACCTGAACTTGTAAGTACGGTTGCAATTTCATTGTAATTTTTACAACGACAATAAAGATGATGATGATGATGATGATGATGATGATGATGATGATTATAGGAAAAGACATGTTAACTTAAATGGGACGTATGAGCTTAGGGGTATAACAATAATAATTCATTGAATAATAATTCATTGAAAATGAAATGAAGTTTCTCACAGGCCAACTTACAAAAAACTGAAAGGGGTTGCAGAAGTAGGGGAGAAAGAAACTTCTTTGCTCAGTTGAGTTCGAATCCTGGTGATATCCTGAACATGTCCATGCAATTGTCTTGGCTCCATGAAGGTGGTTTGCCATGGCCTTTACCTGGAAGATTAAAAATTTCTTTTATTTATAGTACACATCCAAGAATGCTAGTCAAACGTTTTCATCAGATAAATGGAGCCAAAGAGGAAATGTAAATAAATCAGCAAGTCCAATCAGCAAGTGTTTTTCAATGGTGATGAAACTGAACAGAATTTAATTCCCTTTTAGGTAGTTGTGAGGAAATGATCTACTAATAAAGCTCATCCTATTTTCAGCCTAGCACGAACACTTAGGAACAGAATTGTTAGCTGAGGGTGTCAATTAATGTAAAAAAAATGATGCTATAGCCAGTTATAGAAAAATGTGTTGAGTGATTTTACTAGCCAGACTACGGACTTAAAAAAAGTAGATGATAGCATTTTGCTATTCAGTACTTCCCTTTAACACACTATGTCAGGGATGGCAAACCTTTTTCCGCACCGAGTGCGGAAAAGAGAGCATATGCAAGCTTCGCATTCGCGTGCGTACTTTTTGGGGCCACAACCCGGAAGAGGAGTTGCCCAGTGGGCATGCAAATGGTGGGAATTGAACTTCCGTTTTCCTGGCATGCACACTGTCCAGTTAAGTCTCCTGGTTTCTGGCATGTGATGATCAGATGGGCGACGCGCATGCATGCGCCGGAAAATGGAAGACCAGCTCTTCCGGTTCCTGGCACTGCCATCTCCTCATTCCACACGCCTGTGTGCCAGAAACCTGGAAGAGGAATTGGTGCCACTCGCATGCCAGGCGACATGGCTTTTCGTGCCACTTTGGGTCTTTGCCATAGGTTCGCCATCACTGCACTAGGTCAGGGGTTGGCAAAGTCGGCTCTTTGAAGACTGGTGGACTTCAACTCCCAGAATTCCCCAGCCAGCATGGCTGGCTGGGGAATTCTGGGAGTTGAAGTCCACCAGTCTTCAAAGAGCCGACTTTGCAGACTCCTGCACTAGGTGATACATTGTTAAAGCTTTCTAGGTTGAAGGTTTTCAATGGGATAATATGGGATATTAAAAAGAGATTGAGATGTGAATGTTATTCAAATTAGGTCTCTATAGTTTCCAGGCTCTTAATCTGTTTAGTTACTACCATAGTAGCCTCAGTCGTATTAGTCCTTCCTTCCTTCCTTCCTTCCTTCCTTCCTTCCTTCCTTCCTTCCCTCCCTCCCTCCCTCCCTCCCTCCCTCCCTCCCATAGTAGCCTCAGTCATATTAGTCCTTCCTTCCTTCCCTCTCTCCCAACATAAGCATTTTCACCTGGTGACAAAATGAAGCCATTGTGGGTGCCTCAGAAGTGGGAAAATAAAGGAAGGGGCTTGGGAGTGTCCAGGTCCCCTTGTGACTAAGGAAGCCCTTGAACAAAGGGCCTATAAGATGTTCTCCATCCACCAGATTCCGCCCCCCCATAGATCCCCTTGTCCTAAGTTGGTATGAGACCACTAATGACTCTTTCTATTCATCTTTTGCCTTTAAGGGAACTCATTGGTCAAACTTTGAGATTTCCATGAGCAAAAATGATCCCATTCCACCTTTTACATATTCCATTCTCTACAAGGAATCTTCGCCCAGTTTTAGACCTTTTCCTGATCCATTTCCTGATTGGATGGTTGGGAAAGGGACAGCCCAGGCAGGTCTTCCTCTGCCAGATATTCATATGAGAAGTTAGAGAAAGGATTAGAGTTTCTATGTTCTCCTTCATCTCCGAGACATCCCATCAATTGCAGCATTGGCCTTGGGGTTGTATGAAGGGTTTCTCCCAGTTTCTTCCATGCCAGCTTTACTTCATTCCATCCCATAAACGTTTCCTTCTTCCCATTTTTAAAAAGCATTTTCTCCTTTAACAATTGGCTGGCTGAATAATAACTGATGGTGAGTCTGTCCCATGGATGTTTCTTTCTCCCCAGATGTTTTCCATATCTTTCCCTCTAGCAGGATACTTGGATCAGTAATCGATTGGGGGGGGGGGTTGTCCCGCCCAGGAATATTTGTTTCTCTCCAGTTTCTCTTTTTAACGACGGGATTGGGCCAATAATAATTGATCGGCGATCCGTCCTGGAAATGTTTGCTTCTTTCCAATTTGTTCTTTTCAAAATTCTCTCTTTTTTCTTTAAGAAGCCAGCGAAATTAACCGCAATAGCAACAACAATTCATCTCGGTTTATCTCCTGTCCGGAGTCCACAGGTGGCCACCTGATTTGCAGGAAAAGAAACGAAATTTAACTTTCTCTTTCTTTATCCCGGCCGAGGGAGGCGGCGATGGCGACCGAAGATTCCTTTAAAGATTTTCTGCAAGAAGCCACCTGCTCCATTTGCCTGGACTTTTTCCAGGACCCCGTGCTCATCCCGGTGTGCGGCCACAACTTCTGCCGGGACTGCCTGACTCGCAGTTGGGGGGCGTCGGAATCGGAGGCTTCCTGTCCCCAATGCAGGCAGAGCTTCGCGCCCCGCAGCCTCCTCCCCAACAGGCAGCTGGCGCGGGTGGCTGAAGAGGCCAGGCGGTGCGGGAGCCAACCCGACGAGGAAGAAGAGAGCTTCTGCCCGAAGCACCGGGAGCCCCTCAAGTTCTTTTGTAAGGATCACGAGACCCTCATCTGCGTTGTCTGCGACCGATCCAAAGAGCACAAAGGCCACTCGGTGATCCCTGCGGAGGAGGCTTTCCTGGAATACCAGGTAGGAGTCAGCCAGGAGGAATCGCTGCGGAGGGGCGTCCAGATTCTTGATCTTCCTGGCAATCCTGAGATCACTTTACTTGCTTCCTCTGTTGTGGGCAAACTCGGTTTAGCCTGGCCCAGATGCCCATCAGAACCAGAGAGGAGAGGCGATTCAAGGGACTTTTATTGAATTATTTCAAAAGCGTCTTGGCAGTTAAAGGAGCCAAGACCCCTGAACGACGTAAAAATACATATTTTATGTAGTTATGATTAAGGAAGTTAACACCCTAAAAATCATTCACGGGCTCCTTCTCACATGTTACTTTTTATTGGATTATTGCAGTTTACCCTCATTGCATATTTATGCCAATTAGCTTTCTTATCAAATGGGTGTGTGTTTTATTACTATTATTATAAGCTAGAAGTTACCAAAGTTGATGTCTACGTTCTTTAGCTGGCATCCTTCCAGCTTTCTTGCAACTTTATTGTTGCTAGGCAGCAGTGCCGTGCCCCCCCCCCCCCCAAATTGTTACTGGTCTTATTACACTCATCTGCCACTTTCTCTGTGGGGCAGTCCTTTAACAAACTTCCCTAATTCCCACCGGAGACCTTCACCTCTTGCTTCACCCTTTCTGCCTGCAATTTTTTGAAGAGAGATCTCCCATTTGTTAAGTGACAGTATTGAAAAAAGTAATTTATGAAAGTTTTTCACATTTGTGACCATTGTAGCATCCCTGTGGTCACTGATCAAAATTGGGATGATTGGCAACCGGCATTTATTTATGATAGTTGCAGTGTCTCCGTCTTGCTTAGCAACAGAAATTGCATGTAGGGAGAAACAGGCTCCCTTTGCAGGCTCCCTTTCCAAATTTAGAGCAAAATTGTCATTGAGTCCTCCAAAATCTTAAGTACAGACCCCGAAAAACACTCCTTGATCAGCCCAAAGGTTCATTTCTCAGTGATGCTTCTGGGATGAGTACAACCAGCAGACACTGGCAGCTCCCTTTAATGCCGTTGCAGCTAGTCCTCGACTTAGAACTGTTCGTTTAGTGACTGTTCAAAGTTACAACATCACCCTTATGATAATTGCAACATTCCGTTCTCCCATGATCAAAATTTGGACTCTCGGCAACTGCCACGTATTTATGACGCTGAATTATAGTGTATCTTCTAATTGGGTCTTCACTCCAATGTAATATTTTATGGAAAAGAAATTAAAAACTTGTATTTTCTCCTCAGATGAAGGTGGAAGATTGCCTGAAGACTCGGAAGGAGGAGAAAGAAAAAATAGCTACATACAAAAGAGACACAGAGCAAACAGTTCAGGAGAGGCTTGTAAGTATGGATCCAACAGTGAGGAGCTTCTGAGCCAATAGGAAGGAGAACCACACCCGCCATCTTTAATAATAGGCAGCCTGTTTGTAAGTACGAGTTAAAGGAAATTCGAGATAAAGACGGTGTTAGGGCACAGAACTTGGTCTTAACCTGGGGACTGAGATGTCACCATTGCCTGAATGAGTCACAATTGGTTTAAGTGCACCTATCCCATGAGCCTTGTTTATGCAATGGGTTTTGCTTGCTTTATAAATTAATGGAAATATATTTCATCTTATTGAAAACATTTTTCTGTCTACTTTTTGGGAATCCCTGATTGCCAAGAAAATTTTCATGAGAGATCTTTTAAATTGGAGCCTTTCTTTTTTAGAACCTTCCCCTCTGTGCTTTTTAAAATCAAAAGGGTTTTTTTTTCTCCTTAGGAAATTCTCCCACCTCACTTTTTAAAAAAATAATTTTTTTATTTTTTTTTAACATTAACACAAATAATACAAACTTCACAGAAAAAAAAGAAAGAAAAACCATCAAAAAGCCATTCCACATAACAGGTTATCAATTTTTAAGAATGTATCAATTCATCACAGGTTTCTATAAGTTTCTTCCAATGTTATCACTTATTTTTGTGTCGATTATTACAATTCTTATATCTCAACCCTAATCTTACTAATTATTTTAACATCCTTTTATATGCAGTATGATTATATAATGGCTTTCTATTTATAAGGCCAACAAAGAGAGAGAGAGAAAAAAAGAATGGATTTGAAAAAAAAAGTTCACTAAATAGTGTCCTTTAAAGGATATTTAAAGGACACTACCGGGTGTTCGTGAATTCTATGCCTCTCTGAAATAATTATTTTTTAAAAGTAATCTCATTGTATGAGTTTTAGATCTAACTATTTATCATGTAGCTTAATATCAATATCCACAGTTCTTATCAAATATTTTAACATCGATCTATTTCTTCTTTAAGAGTGTCTTTAAACCCTGGCTAACTATTAACATCCCTTATTTAGTTTCGTCATACCAATATAAATTCCATAGTAATATAATGTGAAACAATCTTGATCTTTATAAGTAGTTATTAATTAAACAATAATTTTCCAACAAAAATATAACCATCTAAGTAATTGATTAATTATTAATCATCTAAGTATAACAATTCCCATTTTATCAATATTAACAATCATTTTCCCATTACTCTATAGTTCTTCAATAGTATCTAATAGCATCTTACATCTATCTATAGATAATTAAATGTATATCATTAACCAAGACATTTATTATAAATTAATCTTATTGTGAGTGTCTATAATTGTTATTTACAATCAATTGACTAATAATTCTTTGATGTTATTTTACACACAGCCTGGCTGGTTATTACTCATCAAGGGATAATAATTTCCCTTTTCAACCAGTGTCTTTCCAGTGGTGGATTAAATTTGGCTCTTCTATAATTTGTGATTTCCGTCTCTTTTTATTTCCTTTTCCAGGTCCTTTGTCAACTTCTTTTGGCATTTTATAATCCGATATAAATGTCCCATCATAACGCTGACCAACTCCTTTCCATACATATTGTTTACTGTTAAACGTCAAGTTTGTTCCTGGAGAGATTTCTCCTTTTTTTTTCTTTTCTCTTTTCTTCTTCTTGCTGGTCAAACTGAGATCCAAATTCCTGATAACCTCCTGATAAGCTTTGGATGTTGTCCCCTCCTCTGCTCTTTCCCCGTGATTTAGTGGGTTTGCATCATCATTGTCCTCTTCAATTAAATTAAGTTCAGTATCTTGTTCACTTTCCTCTTCTTTTATTTTTTTAATTTCTGGAATCTTCAATTGGTCTTCACTTAAAATAGTAAATGATTTTCTATCAAATATGTCATCTAATCTTTTTATTCCATTCAAAATTTCAGCCAAAAGCTCCTGATTTTCTGTGGTATATATATCTACATGTGTGGACATATTGACAAATCCACAAGATAAAAGAATAGGTCTAATTGCCTCCTATTCGTTGGCTTTCTTTAGTGTATCTGAGAGCTTAACTGCTCTTAAGTACCCATCAACAATCCACTATTTCCAGAGGGAACAGAATGTAACAAAGTAGCGTAGGAACTTCTTTGTTAGAGGAGGAGCAGAAACAAAGTAAAATTAAAGTAAAGTCCTTGTTTAAGTTTTAAAAATGCGCAATAAAGTTTCACAAATATTCCTTAAAATTGTAGAAATAATCCAAATTTCCAGATTTTAAGTAAAGTAGATTAGAAGGAAAAGATGGTAAATAAATCAGCCATAGTCCATTCTCTTTCAGCGCAAGTGGAAATGGCTTTGTTCTTTGTTCTTACGCTTCAGTCCGCCATTTCAAAGAATTTTATTAACAGGAGAAATCTGTCAATTTGGTTAAGTCCGCCGCTTATTTCAAAATACAAAGCTTTAGTAAAAAAGAAAAAGTTTCTTTGCGAAGTGTTTCAAAAGCAAGATAGCATACCTTCCCGGTGTTTTGCACTTTCACTTTAAAGTTCCTTTCAGCTCGGAAACTCTCCTGTCGCCTTATCCCCCCACAAAGGGGGGGTACATTTCGTTGCCCTTCAGAAGCTTTCCTTCATGTCAAACAGGGATCTTGCGAGACCCCTGTGTCCAGAGAAGCTTGCTCCAGGACAGCTTAGGTTCCTATCGAACCATGGGGGAGACGAAAGTTCAACCAGGGTCCCTGCAGCTTAGAGACCTCCGGTTGTGCCGGCGAGAGTAGCTCCGCCTTCTCCTCCCACCTCACTTTTGGATTCTTCAAGGAATCAATCTGTTTATTATAAAAATTAAAATTAAAATTAAAATAATTAAGTTAAAGTAAAAATATGCATTTTCCTTTTTCTGTTTGTTATTCTAGGACATCATCAAAAAAGTGAAAAAATATGTAGAGGCTGACTTCAGAGAGCTAAAACTCTGGTTCGAAGGACAGGAGAAACTTCTATTGAGTGAAATGGATGAAGCGGAGAAGGCGATTATGGGAAGAAAGGAGAAAGGTTTGGCCAAGCACATGGAGCAACTGTGTTCTCTTGACCATCTCATCCAGGAGATAGAAGAGAAGCATCAGCAGCCAGCCAGCAAACTCTTACAGGTCTGGCAGGAAGTGGAGATCATAGAATCCTAGGGCTGGAAGGGACTTTAGAGCAGGGGTGGATTTCAAAATTTTTTACTACCTATTCTGTGTGCATGGTCTATTTTGTGGGTGTGGCTTGGTGGTCATGTCCAAGTTGAGATGTCATGGATTGGGTAAAATGTGGTGAAGCTCACTCTAACAATGCTCCTTCCTCTGCATGGCAGCCTTGTCCTAGTAAACTCCTTCTCCTTTCTGGCAATTTTCCTCTCTGTTAGAGGCACCAATTAATCCAGACAATGGTAAGGTTTCTGCTGCAGCAGTGGGTTGGTGTAGATGACGTCTGAGTATACTTCTAGCTCTACGTTGCTGTGCTGTCTGTCTGTCTGTCTGTCTGTCTGTCTTTCTTTTTTCTTTCTTTTTTTCTTTCTTTCTTTCTTTCTTTCTTTCTTTCTTTCTTTCTTTCTTTCCTTCCTTCCTTCCTTCTTTCTTTCTTTCTTCCCTCTCTCTCTCTCTCTCTCTCTTTCTTTCTCCCTTTCCACATTCCTGCCAGATAATGAGATATAGAAAGTTTGGCTCCACTCACAAGCAGGGAATCATCCAAACCCTTCTAGAAACTGAAAGCCCATATTGCACAAACCCCCAAACTTCGAAAACATAGAACCATATAAGAATCCTACCTTTTATCCAGTGTGTTGTTCAGCTGATCAAAAAACAAACTGCTGAATGTCACTTTGCAAACCTTCTTCTGAGCAGCTTTTCAATTTAAAGCAGGTTTCAATTTAAAGTAGTTTGCAGCATTAAGACCTGTGGACCAACTCACAGAATTCCACAGCCGGGCATGGATAAAAGGACAAACTGGATAAAAGGTAGGATTCTTGTGAGTGGAGCCAAACTTTGTATATCTCATTATCTGGCAGGAATGTGGAAAAGGAGAAAGAGAGAGAGAGAGAAAGAGAGAGAGAGAGAGAAAGAAAGAAACAAAGAAAAACAGCACAGCAATTTATTTTGTCTCTCTTTTTTTAAGGACATTGGAAGCATCTTGAAGAGGTATGTGGACCCACCCTCTCTACCATCTCAGAGATCAGCAGATCCAGTTTTCCAAATGTTGAAACTCTGGTTTGTATTTAGCACTATTTTAATTTAAAGACAATCTACTGTTTTTCAGGAGTTTTTATATATTTCCTCAAACAACCTCAACACAATATACGGTAATTAGCAAGGTTTGATATGGTGAATTGCTTTGGGTCATTGCATAGTCAATCAGATGTTTAGACTCAATTTGTATTTCTCTCTCTCTCTCTATTTCTGTCTCTCTATCCCTCTTCTTACCTATTTATTTACACTCTTTCTCTCCCTCCCTCTCTCTCTACTGTATTTCCACCCCCCTCTCCCTTTATCTACCTACCTACCTACCTCCTACCTCCCTCCCTCCCTAATGTATATCTCTCTCTTTCTCTCCCTCTCTATCCCTCTATCTACCTACCTACTTTTTAAAAAAAGCCTCTTCAAAACCTGGGTGCGTCTTATACTCTGGTGCGTCTTATACTCCGAAAAATACGGTAGATGCCACACACAACCAGGCATCACATAAATGCAACATGTAGAACAGCCCAGTGCAAACATTCTGGAGAGAGGGGGAGAGAGAAGTTTCTTGAGGATGGGCTCCAGCACCAGACCGAAAGCTTGTAAGAATAAACCTCTGGTCCCAGTGAATGACTCAGACTGGATCCTGTAGCCAGCCAATCCTCAACCACCATCTGATGTTTTAGAAAGCTGCTTCCATTGGCAGGTTGATAAACAATGTTCGTTTGTCTTGCCAGGGTCCGGCCTGGGGAAACGTATGTGAATCCGGTGGATTTACTTGGAGACCTGAAATGGACAATCTGGGATTACATCGATATCACGGTGTTTCTGAAAAGTGCCATGAAAAAAATGAGAGGTAAAAAAAAAGCCATCAAAGTTTTACGCTGGATGAGAGTCTGATCCCAGGGCCTCCAAGAGAGATTTTGGGCTGGTGTCACAGGGACAAAAGAGGGATCGATGTCAGGATGAGCGGAAGAGACACCCTCATTTCTCTGGGGAAAAGGCCTTGTGTCTTGGCACCAAGAATGGGGAGAGGAGCTTTCTGGTTTCTACCATTAAAGATGGGCTACCTAAAAATGGGAACCATTAGCTACTCATAATTGACCATTTACAGGTAGTCTTCAACTTACAACAGTTCACAGTTAGAATGGCACTGAAAAAAGTGACTTAGGACGGTTTTTCACACTTATGACCATTGTCTCAACCCCACAACCACATAATTTACATTTGGATGCTTGACAATGAGTTCATATTTATGACGGTTGCAGCGATCATCTTTTGTGACCTTCTGACAAGCAAAGGGGGGAAACTCGAGTCATTCCGTTAGAGGGCAATCCCATTCAGAAGGTCGTGGGGAGAGGCAGGTCCGAGGGGAGACAATTTTTATCCTCCCGGTTGAGGGCACAGAACCGTTGGTTACTTGCAGTGAAGTGCCTCAACCCCCGCTTGCTAGGTGGTCAGGGAGTACAGAGCCAGGGCTTGCGGCTGATGTTTTGCAATGCCAGGTCCGTGGTCAACAAAGCCCCCCTCATACATGACCTTGTGTCAGAGGAGGGGCCGGACCTGGCAGGAATAGCGGAGACCTGGTTGGGCCACGAGGGTGGACTCCCCCTCGTTGAAATGTGCCCGCCAGGCTACCGTGCTTTTCATCAGCCTCGGGCCCTTGGCAGGGGCGGTGGGGTAGCGGTTATTGTTAAGGAAAGTCTTGAGCCGAGAGAGACCATTGTGCCACAGACTACCGGCTGTGAGTCCCTCTGCGTGAAGTGGGGCCTAGGGAGGCAGTTGGGCTTGCTGGTTATATACCTGGCTCCCCGCTATGTAACAGCAGCCCTGCCCGAGCTCCTGGAGGTGATCGCCACGGTGGCAGTGGAGACCCCCAGACTTTTAGTCATGGGGGACTTTAACCTGCCATCGTTGGGCGAATCATCCGAGGCAGCTCGGGAGTTCATGGCTTCCATGACGGCCATGGACCTGACCCAAGTAATTCGAGGCCCCACTTACGAGGGTGGACATACGCCGGATCTCATCTTTGTCTCTGGCCAATGGAAGAGTGACCTGGGCATAGGGGATATAGTCATCACACCCTTGTCATGGTCAGACCACTCACTTCTCCGGCTCGACTTTCCGACCGCTGCTCCCCTCCGCGGGGAGGCGGAACCAGAGTCTCCAATCTGGTACCGCCCCAGGCGCCTGATGGACCCGGATGGGTTCCAGACGGCGCTTGGGCCATTTCCTGTACCCCTGACCCGTGCCCCGATAGAGGACCTCACGGCCGCATGGAACAGTGCGGCCGTGGGAGCCTTGGATCGGGTCGCGCCCTTGCGGCCTCTCTTGCGGCGGCGAACCACCCTGGCCCCTTGGTTTACCGAGGAGCTGCGGGTGATGAAATGCCGCAAGAGATGCCTAGAGGGAAGATGGAGGTCTACCCGATCTGAATCTGACCGGACACAGGTAAGAGCCCATTTACGGACTTACATTGTGGCGCTGAGAGTGACCAAACGCCATCATTGTGCTACTCTCATAGCATCCGCAGAAAACCGCCCTGCCACCCTGTTTAGGGTGACCCGCTCCCTACTTCAACAAAGGGTGCGGGAAGCCCCATTACAGGGTAGAGCAGAGGAATTTGTGACTTTTCTGCAGGAGAAAACCGCTCAGATACAGAACGGGTTACCCTCCATTGATGGCCCAGTGGGATGCCACGAGACAGATCTTGTTTGGGAGGAGTTTGACTCCATTACTTCCAATGATATGGACAGGTTACGTGGGCGACTGCGAGCCACCACATGTTTATTGGACCCGTGCCCCTCCTGGCTTGTACTGGCATCCTGGGAGGTGACACGAGGCTGGCTCCAAGAGGTTGTCAACGCATCCTTAAGTGAGGGTTCCTTGCCTGCTTCCCTAAAAGAAGCGATGGTGAGGCCCCTCCTTAAGAAGCCCTCTTTGGATCCAGCTCTTTTAAATAACTATCGTCCAGTCTCCAACCTTCCCTTTCTGGCGAAGGTTGTTGAGAGTGTGGTGGCACAACAGTTTCCCCGTCACCTGGAGGAAGTTGACTATCTAGATCCGCGCCAGTCCGGCTTTCGGCCCGGGCACAGCACCGAGACGGCATTGGTCGCGTTGGTTGATGATCTCTGGAGGGCCAGAGATGGGGGTTGTTCCTCCATCCTGGTCCTATTAGACCTCTCGGTGGCTTTCGATACCATCGACCATGGTATCCTATTGCATCGGCTGGGGGGGTTGGGAGTGGGAGGCGCCGTTTTACGGTGGTTCTCCTCCTACCTCTCTGGCCGATCGCAATTTGTGTTGCCAGGGGGGCAGAGGTCGACCTCGAGACCACTCACTTGTGGGGTGCCTCAGGGGTCGGTCCTCTCGCCTCTCCTGTTTAACACATACATGAAGCCGCTGGGTGAGATCATCCGTGGTTTTGGGGTAGAATACCATCTATACGCTGATGATACTCAGTTGTATATATCTACCCCAAACCACCCCAACGATGCCGTAGCGGTGATGTGCCAGTGCCTGGAAGCCGTGCGGAGCTGGATGGGAAGTAACGGACTTAAGCTCAACCCGACCAAGACCGAGTGGCTGTGGTTTCCAGCTGCCCGATTCAACCAGCTAATTCCATCGCTGGCCATAGGGGGCGAACATCTTGCCCCTGTGGACGGGGCGCGCAACTTGGGTGTCCTCCTAGATGCCCGGCTGTCCATGGAAGATCAAGTGACAGCCGTGGCTAGGAGGGCGTTTTACCAGGTCCGCCTGGTTCGCCAGTTGCGCCCCCTATTGGATCGGGACGCCCTTCGCACAGTCACTCATGCTCTCGTGACGTCCCGACTGGACTATTGTAACTCTCTCTACATGGGGCTTCCCTTGAGGTGCACCCGGAGACTGCAGATGGTCCAGAACGCAGCCGCGCGGGCAATCCTGGGTACTTCTAGGTTTACCCATGTAACACCTCTCCTGCGCGAGCTGCACTGGCTGCCTGTCGTCTTCCGGGTGCGCTTCAAGGTATTAATTATCATCTTTAAAGCACTCCATGGCTCGGGACCTAGTTACTTGCGGGATCGGATCCTGCCTCATACATCCTCACGGCCAATTCGCTCCCCCAGAGAGGGACTTCTCCGGGTGCCGTCCACTAGACTTTGTCAGCGGGCGACGCCCAGGGGAAGGGCTCTCTCTGTGGCGGGCCCAGCCCTCTCAAATGACCTTCCCCCTGACATTAGAACAACCACGGACCTCCACTCCTTCCGTCTGAAATTAAAAACATATTTTTTCTGCTTGGCCGGCCTGGGGTAGTCTCTCTCTATGGGGTTTTAGTTGTGTAGGGAATTTTAGTTATAATGGGTATTTTAGCACAGGTACTGTTTAATTTGTTTTTAAGATGTTGTTTTGATTGTATTGTATTTATGGTTTTAGTTTTCCCTGTGCACCGCTCCGAGTCCCCGTCGGGAGAGGAGCGGTCAAGAAATTAAATAATAATAATTATTATATTATTAAAGTCAATGGGGAAGCCAGAGTCCCTTAACAACCAGAGGAATTCACTTAACAAATGTGGCAAGAGAAGTCATAAAATGGGGCAAATCGTAACAAATCTCTCACATAGCGACATAAATTGTGGCTCGATTGTGTGCATAAGATGAGACTACCTGTATTCTTTGTGTCTCAAATTTATGTGCACTGATCATTGGGGAAGCAGAATAAGCTTCCACTAAGTATCTATATAAACAAAAATGTAACTATGAGTTTGTTCAAAACTGCTAATCTCAGAAACTACTGCACTGATCGCCACCAAATTTTCACACAACGTTCCTTACAAGTGCAGCATCAATGATACGTATAGATTGTGTGGATGGCACACCGGCGCCAGATACACGCCACACAAATGTAAAACTGCAGCTCTTCTGTGTGTTTCCCTCACTTGCTCACTTGCCCCCCTCCCCTTCGCGGCCCCTCCCACCCGGCCGCTTTTCAGGTCACGACACTTGCACGAGTGGTGGAGCGGTCTGTCATATCCACAACGGTCGCCTCCTCAGCGGCCTCTCTCTACTGCAGCCCCCCCTTGGCCAACTCCCCACCCCCACAAGGCCACTGCCGAGTCAGCGGCCTCTCTCTCTCTCTCTAGGTAGGTAGGTAAGTAGGTAGGTTCGTAGAGGGATAGAGGGAGAAATGCGGTAGATAGGTAGATAGAGAGATAGAGAGAGAGGAAAAATACACTAGGTAGGTAGGGGGATAGAGAGGGAGAGGGAGATATACGGTAGGTAGGTAGGTAGGTAGGTAGGTAGAGAAATAGAGAGAGAGGGAAAATACAGTAGGTAGGTAGGTAGATAGAGGGAGAAATATGGTTGGTAGGTAGGTAGGTAGGTAGGTAGGTAGGTAGGTAGGTAGGTAGAGGGATAGAGAGAGGGAGGGAGAAATACAGTAGGTAGGTAGGTAGGTAGTGTAGGGGAGGAAGAGGGAGGGGAAACCGAGGCAGAGAAGGAAGGGGGTCACTAAGAGGGTCTATGAAGGAAAACCTTTTCATTTAAACAAACCTGGCCACAGCAATGCGTGGTGGGTACAGCTAGTAATGGAATATATACAAAAAGATCTTGATTTACGACCATGGTTGAGCCCAAAATTTCCATTGCTAAGCAAGGCGGTTGTTAAGTTCCATTGTTCCATTGCTAAGCAAGGCGGTTGTTATATACGAGACCGCCTTCTGCCCCATACATCCCTTCGTCCGCTCCGCTCCCACAGAGAGGGCCTTCTCCGGGTACCGTCGGCCGGGCAATGCCGGTTGGCGACACCCAGGGGAAGGGCCTTCTCTGTGGCGGGCCCGGCCCTCTGGAACGACCTACCCCCCGACCTTCGCACTACCTCGGACCTCCGCCTCTTCCGCCAACGCCTTAAGACGTACCTATTCCAACAAACTGGCCTAGCGTAGCCCCCCGTTTCTGACTATATTTATACATTTTAATTTTTTAGGGTTTTAAAGAGTTTTTAGCACGGGTTTTAATTTTATTTAATATGTTTTTAATAGTATATATTGTTTTTGTAATGGTTTTTAATAATGCCTGTGTGCCGCCCTGAGTCCTAACAAGGAGAAGGACGGGGTATAAATGCGAAAAATAAAAATAAAAAAATAAAAGTGAGCTGTGCCCCATTTTATGATTTCCTCCCCTGCAGTTATTAAGAAAATCACAGCTGTAAAGTGAATCTGGAATCTTCCCCCATTGACTTTGCTTGTCCGAAGCTCCCCAGGAAGGATGCAGAGGACAATCCCAGGCCCCGGGAGGCTGCAACCCTTGTAAATAAGTGTCCGAATTTTGATCACATGATTGGGGAGGTGGCCACAGTCACAAATGTGAGAACAGGTCATAAATCACTTTTCAGTGTTGCTGTAACTTTGAACGGTCACTAAACAAATTGCTGTTAAGTTGAGGACCATCTGTATATGGAATATATAGTAACATATATTTATATCTGGTGGAATATATATAGCAACCAATGACATTTTAGTTTGTAGCTTTCCTTATTTCTTATTTCCTGATTTGAGGCTAAGGAAACCAAACAAGAGTATCTGTAGGGAGACCTTTCTGTTGCGCTAGTTCCAGTGGATTAGGTACCTTAAAGACGATGATGATCCAGTAAACGTTAATGATTTTATGATTATGACCTATTACTTGCTGTTTATATGTGCACTGTGAGCTTATGCATAGGAGACAAATTCCCTGTGTGTCATAACACAAATATAGCTATTCTATTCTATTCTATTCTATTCTATTCTATTCTATTCCATTCCATTCCATTCCATTCCATTCCATTCCTACTCTACTGTAACTCTGTTCTACACATAATCGAGAAAATTGAAGTCATTCTTGGTGTAGAATGAAATATCTGGACAAATGGGAAAATATGGCCTGGAGCTGAAAGGAATATTGAATTTCTACCAAGCTAATAACATCCTGTTGATTTTACTGCCTGACTATAAGTTGGCGAGAGACGAGATCTTTGGGAGTGGAGAAATTAGGTCCTTTGGGTCAAAACACAGCGAGGTTGGAGCATCAGGGTTGCCTCCACCATGTGGGCCATCAGACTGATGAAAGGAGAGGTTTCCTGTGCAAGATCCTCTCCTTTTCTGCATGCCTGTGATAGGCTGATGATCCCAGAGAAATGGGTGGATCTTCCTCATATTCCATCCTGTGTCCCATGTTCCCTCTGGGGGATCCTTCTGACTCTGCCAGTTGAGAATTGAAACATGGGAGCCTCTTGCTCTGCCTGATCCTCTGGATTAATGCTCCAACTAGAGTCCCTGTTCAACCTTAATTGTCTCACCAAATCACTGAAAGCAAAGCCAACCACTCTTCACTCCCAATCCCATTACTCTCACCTGCAAGATGGAAGCTTAAGAGAATTGTGCAGGGATGCTAGAAGAAGTGGAACACTATGAAGGATTGGAAGGACGTGGAGAGATGTCTTCAACCTTGGCCACTATAGGATTTGTGGACTTCAGTTCCCAGAATTTTGCAGCCAGCATGGCAGAGCTGGAGGGCGATCATCTTAGGGGCGACCACATGGGAGACTAGAGACCAGGGGAATTGACCAGTGGAGCCAAAAGACGAAGAGCTGAGCGTTGGAGCCAAGAGCGGGACAAACGGATCCTGAGGTTGTGAAGCTGAGTGGCAGATGGAGGGAAGGCAGATGGACTGGCAGGTGGCAAAGGCAGCCTAAGTGAATAGAATGAGAAGGCAAGAGGGGTATTGAATAGGCCGGAGATGAACAGAGGATGGGACTAAGACAGTGGGGGAGTCCTTGGAGAGAAGGGAGCAGAGGGGACATGGAGACCAGCAGCCCCATCAGGGGAATTTTGGGAGTTGAAGTCCACAAGTCTGACTGTTGCCAAAGGTGGAGAACCCTCGACCAGCAAAGCTTAGGTGTTGTTTAAAAAAACAATGAGTCTCTAAGTCCTGGATGGGGGGTTTGGAAGCTGAACTCCATTCACACAAGAGGGTTAAATTCCTGGGGCTGAAGACACAATCCAGACCTGCAGCTGAAGCTCTTATTCTTTTTCCTTCCTTCCTTCCTTCCGTTCCCCCTTACAGAGAATGTCACTCTGAATCCAGAAACAGCCCATCCTCACTGGCTGGATATCTCCGAAGATCAAAAAAGTATCAAAGGAGTTAAACCAATGAAAAAAATAAATCCTGTCCGAAATAGCAAGAGATTTGAATATAATCCATATGTCCATGCATGTCAGAAGTTCTCATCAGGGCGACATTTCTGGGAAGTTATTGTAGGAGATGGAAAAGGATGGGGTGTAGGGGTTGCCAAACAGCCACTGAATGTAACAGATGTTGATGCACAGACCAGGCACTGGCAGATTGGGGAATGGGAAGGGAAATACTTGGCCATCTCTCCAACAAGACGCTCTGAACTGGTCCTGACTGAGAGACCCACGAGGATTCGCATCTGTCTCAACTGCGAAGAGGGGCAAGTGGCCTTTTTTGATGCCAAGACCGCAGCTCTGCTCCATACATTCTCAATAAGGGTGGAGATAGCATCCATGTATGGGTTAAACCTATCCACGCTCTGATTGGACTGAGTCATAATATTAAATAATTAATTAAGTAGGCATGGTATATAACCCCCTACGGAGTAGCCACACCCAGTTTCCGACTCAGTTCCAGCTCTGGGACTATTCGGTGTCCAACTCCTATTTGATTGTTTGAATTGAATGGAATTGAATTGTTTGAATCAGAGATTGAGATTTGGATTTGATCACATTGAGCGCTGTGAGTAGACAGGGGACCCCCTCCTTCAGGAGCAGCCCAGGGCTCAGGCTTCCCTGTCTCAATTCAGCCACAGGCCCCGGCCTTCGGCTGCCTTTAAGGCCTCAATACTAGCCTCCTACCTGAGCCTCCCCCACCTGAGTTTCCAGCATTCCTCGCTGTGGCTGCTGCTGGTTAGGAGAGGAGGGTGAGGTCAAGCGCTATTAGGAGGCGGGCCGTACACGCAGCTTTGCTGTGAGGCCTTGTCCCTGCTGCGGCAGGTGCGCACTCTGCTCCCCGGCTAGCTTCGGCCTGCCGCGCAAGTGCGATCGCTCCCAGGGCCTTCTCTGCCGAACCAAATTAATTCTGTGCAGGCTTTCCCACAACTGACAGGCCTCTGTCAACTGTGAGGGCTGTTCCACTAGGCCTAAATGAATGGTGCCTCTTTATTACCCCTTTTGGAAAAGAACAGAGCCAAGTCAGCTTCTAAAGGCTGTTTTGGAGAAGGGGTCAGGCGTGCGGAAGCTCTTTGCAGCAAGGCCGCTCTTTCACTTTATATTCAAGCCTCTCTCAGGGGCCTTTGGCATGAACGGCCATTCTGAAGCCTGCCTGAATCAAGAACCAAAATGGCTGCCGCCTCAGCTTCAGGGACAGTGAGTGGAGTCAGGTCCTCACGGCTACGACCAGTGGCCCCACGGAAGGGACAGAGGCTCCTGCAGTGGTAATTGCCCCCATCGCCACAAGGCAAAGGGGAAGAAAGAGCATGTGGAACCACAAGCCTCAAAAGGGGCCAAATTGGGGTTCAAAATCCCCTAAGCCTGCCTTTAAGTATGAGAAGCAGAGGCATGAGGCACTAGAAAGCATTTATAAAAGTACCAGCAGCCAGAAGACTTCTCTTGTCCTGAGCACTAAGGTGAGGCAGTCTGCACTCTCTTCGCCTGGGAGAGCTGCAGAGGATCCCTCCATGTGAGGATCCCCATTGACTCCTCAGGCCCCTGGGGTTCTGGCCAAGGTTGGCAGTCGCCCCCACGCACTGCCCCATGGGGCCTTCACCTCAACCTCTTCCCTCTACATCCGCAGGGGTTGGTGCTGCTCAATTACCCCACTCGGGAGGGGGAGCAATTTCAGGACCTAATGTTCAGGGCTTTCCAGCAGTGCAGCGTTGCTGCTTCCCAACGGCCTCAGATTCAGCCACAGGGTGCTCCTCCATCTGCAGTTCCTGTGGGGATAGATGGTCAGGAGTCTCCCCTGTTTCTTCCCAGGACAATAGTGAGTCTGAATCTGAAGAGGGCGAAATCAGAGAGGAGAAGCTTTCAGGGGATGAGGGCATACGCCCTTCTAAGCCTTCCTTCTCAGTTTGTTTCAGCATTGTTTAAGTGTATGCCCTTTAAAGCTAAGGCATCGGCCAATTTTGGCGAAAAGCCATCGGAACCCCTGGTGCTACGGCTGGGCCTTTTTGCCGTGACTATATTTGTGGATCAGGCTATTGAGGCTGACATGTTCCCACCCCCCAAGTCCTTCTTGACCTAGTCAAGTGCCAGTGGGCATCTCCAGCATCTGGGCCCACTTCCACCGGCAATATGTTCATTAATGTGGACAAGGACATGGTTCAGGTGCTGTTGCAACCCTCTGTTGATGCACCGGTCACAGCCATACATGCATCTGCAAACATGCCCAGGGAACCAGAGCACTCTCTGAAGCCAGAGGATGATGATGATGATGATGATGATGATGATGATGATGATGATGATGATGATGATGATGATATAATAATAATAATAATCTTTATTGTCATTGTACTAAAATTACAATGAAATTGACAAAAAGGGCTGACCTCACCTTACAAAGGGGCCATCAGGCTGCTGCCTGGGCAATGAGAGCTGCTACCACTGCCTCCTTCTTTAATGGTCTTCTTTGCTTTGATTGCAGGATCTTCAACAGCAATCGCCAATAGCAGATTTCAGGTCACATCAGGACATCAACAAACTGGTGGTGGCCATCCAATTTTCTTCGGGCATCGCTTTAGTCGCAGCCAGGTTTGCCTTCAGGGCAGTTGCTTCATCCATAGGCTGCAGCTGTGGCAAGCTGATGCGTGCCACATATGACGCCTGGCGTCATCCCTCTTTGCTGGAGGGTCCTTCTTTGGGGCGTCTATTGACCTTTTCTTAATTGAGAATTAGGGCAAATGGAAGGTGTTTCTTACAGCTCCTAGGAAGGGCAATTTCTGGGCAGTGCCCTAGCCCCGTTGCTCCAATTTCTGTGGTCAAACTACGGTCCTTTATTCTGGGGTCAGGACTACAGATCTTCTTTTAAGGGGTCTGATTTTAGTCAGTCGGGTTTCAGGCTGTACCAGGGAGGCTATGCCCCCAGCCAGAGATATCAACTGGATAGGCAGCAGAGGGGTGGACAGCAGAAACAGCCCTTTCATGGGGGCGAAGGAGGCGGCACCCTTTTTCCGCAAGAATTAATTCTGGGCCCAGCTCTCCCCTCATCGAGGGATGCTTGGCATATTTCGCAGATTGTTGGGACTCCTCTACCTCCGATGCGTGGGTACAATCAACCATCAGGTCTCGGATAACCCGACTCGGAGGTGACTTATGCAGGAAGCCATTCAACACCTATTGGACATTAGGGCTATCCAACTGGTGCCTCCAGTTTAACAGGATCAGGATTATTAGTCCTTTCTCTCCGGGATCCCAAAGGCTTGGGGCGGCTGGAGAACTATTTTTGATTTTAAATAGTTTGACCGCTATGTGCGTTATCGCAGGTTTAAGATGCGTTCACTGCACTCAATATTAGAGGGTATTAGGCAGGGAGATATCCTCACATCCATCAGCCTTACTGAGGTCTATCTGCACATACCTATAGCCCCTGAATACTGACAGTTTCTCAGGTTTTGTTACCTTGGGCACCACTTCCAGTACCGAGCCTTACCCATCGGGTTGTCATCTGCACCTCAAGTCTTCAGGTAGGTGATGGTGGCATTGGCAGCGTTCCTGAGACAGGTACATGTGCAAATCCAATGCTGCCTAGACGACCTGTTGCTACAGTCCTCTTCTGTAAGTGGTGCCCCAAGGGACTTAGACATTACCATGTTGACCCTGCGAGGCCAGGTGCTTTTGATCAATCTGGCCAAAAGCTATCTAGGCACTATGGTGTCTTGCCATTGGCATTGCCTTACCAATAAAGACCTTCAATGATTTCTTTCACCATTTCAGCTGAGGCTCATGAGCTGCTCCCAGATCCAGGTTCTTCTGCCAGCGGAAGTCTCCTGCTCTTTGATTGGTGGACATCATCTAGCCTACCCAAGGGGGAATTCTTCAGGGTCCCAGACCGAGGTCACAGTCACTTCAGACACCAACCTACTCGGAGGGGGGGATCCAACTTCAGGGGAGAACCTGGTCGCTTAGTGGCTAAACCATCTGCCTAATGTAATATGGCCCTGGTTAGAATCCCAGTAGGGATATGACTAGCTGATGAGAGCTAAATAGTTTGAAATAGATCTATACTAGTCTCCCTTATATGCAGATGGCACAGGGACAATGGAGCCAAGCGGAACTAGCTCACAACATAAACTGGTTGGAACTCAGGGCGGTCCACCTGGATCTCAAACCATTTCATTTTTCGGTCAAGGGCACACATATTCTGGCCCTCACAGACATCATGGCCACCAAGGCTCATATTACAGGCAGGGGGAGACCAGGTCAAGGTCCCTCATGCTGGGGGCCAGGAGCTTGGGTCTTTGGGCAGAGAGGAATTTGCTCTCAATAACCGCAGAACATATAGCGGGGGTGGACAATGTCAGGGCTGACCAGCTCAGTCGGATTGAGGTGGACAATTCAGGATTGCAGCTGCAGCTGGCTATCTTCCAGGCAATTGTGGACCCTTTTGGCTGCCCAGAGGTCGACCTGTTTGCAACTCCCCTCAATACTCAGCTCCCGATATTTTATTCCCAGTTCCTTCGCAGAATGCAGAGGGGGTGGATGCTCTCCACTGTCAATGGCCTCTGGGGCTCCTTTATGCCTTCCCGCCTTTGCCCCTGATTCCCAGAGTCATTCAAAAGATCTTGTGGGAGGGGGCGGAGGTGGTGCTTGCCCCACATTGGCCTCAGCAGCCCTGGTTTGCCGACCTTTGATCTCTATAGTGGAAAGGCTCTGGAGGATTCCCCAAGAGATTATTTCCTTCAGCCAGGGGTCGCTGGAGCATCTGGAGCCTCAATGGCTCTAGTTGACGCCTAATGCTTGAGCGGAGCGTTCAGAGACGAGACACCTTTTCCTCCAGGATCATTCAGATTATTCAGGCTTCCTGTCCACCTTCCATGCGGCTCATATACTGTGCAACCTGGGGCGCTTGTTGTAAGTGGTGTTTGATGAACCACTTTGACCCAGTACAAGCCACTATCCCACAGGTCCCGGAATTTCTTCAAGTGGGCCTGGGCAAAGGGTTGACTCCTAATACCATTGAGAGACAGGTATCAGTTGTTTCTTCTGTACCTTTGTGCGGTAGGTCACAAACTTTGACTCAACGTCCTAGAGTCAAGAGATTTCTCAAGGGTGCTTTGGTACTCCTTTACATAAGGTATTGGATTCTTTGACAGGTGCCCTCTTGACACTGTGGAAGGAGATTTTTCGGAATTGTGCAAGTTTTATGCAGATAGGGTTGTCCTACGTCTCGATCCCTCCTTTGCCCCGAAGATGGGGTCTTGGTTCCGTCGGGCTCAGGAGGTGGTCCTCCCCAGCTTTCCTGCAGAGTCTGCGCAGACCTCGGAGGACCGGTGGCACTTGCTGGATGTCAGGCGTGCCTTGCATGTGTACATTGATTGTATGGCTGTTATTTGCAGGTCGGAGTCTCTTTTTGTCTCCTTTCTGCCAGGTTCCCTGGGTAAGAAGGTGTCTGTCTCGTGTGTGGGACGATGGGTTTGTCAATGCAATTGAGAACACCTAGGCAGCTTGTGACGAGGCAGTTCCTCGAGGAGTCACAGCACATTCTGCATGCAGTACAACAACGACTTTGGCTTGGGCGATGCAAGCTTCTCTGGGAGAAATTTGCAGGGCTGCAGCGTGGTCTTCTCCATCCCCTTTCGTGTGGTATTATACATGGGACACGTTTGCCTCGGCTGAGGCCGACTTTGGCTGCTGGGTTCTGTCCGCCCTCCTTCATTGGGGCAGGTCTGATCTCGACCCTCCCGTGGGTCCTTTTCAGGGCTTTGGTATGTCCCATACATGGATGCTATCTCCACCCTTATTGAGAAAGGGCGTTGGTACTTACCTGATACGCCTCTTCTAATAAGGGGGGAGATAGCATCCGGCCCATCCCTTTCTCGTTCAGCCCTGCCTGTGTTTGGAGTCTGGCTCTTGTTGTTCTTGGTAGTGTTACTGTTGGATTTTTCTTGCTAAAGGAGTTGGTTCGTACCGGTGAGTCTGTATTCTTCGTCGAAAACTGGGTGTGGCTACTCCGTAGGGGGTTATATACCATGCCTACTTAATTAATTATTTAATATTATGACTCAGTCCAATCAGAGCGTGGATAGGTTTAACCCATACATGGATGCTATCTCCCCCCTTATTAGAAGAGGCGTATCAGGTAAGTACCAACGCCCTTTCTCAGACGCTTCCTTGGTTGGAGAGACCCTTTGGCCCTGTTTCTATTTACCCGAGGGCGCCTCCCTGACACTCCCCTCAAAGAAGGGACAAACTTTGGAAAAATCCCTATTTGCCAAGAGGTGATCTCTGAAAGCCTTTAAAGCAACAGTTCCTTAGCTTTTTCCCAATTCAGCTTCCTTGATTGTGTGAGTTGCTTGCAGTGGTGTATCCTTAGAAATTGAAGGAATTGGTGAGTCAGTCAATCTAAAAAATGAGGTGTCCAATAGAAGCTTGATAGGCTGTACTGTCCTTTGTTCAGGCGTATCAATATTAAAGATAGCTTATCTTACAGCTGAACCCATAAATCCTGGGTTTTAGAAGCCCATCAGAGCTCTCCTGCCCATTTATGCACCAGGCTTGTTTGTTTCATGTTTAATTGCAATCAGTGATTGTGTAAATTCCCGTAATTCAATACATTCTGTAATCCTTCCCTGCTTTATTTCTTTTTTCATTTTAAATATACACATAATTGTCATAATCCCAACAACCCTAGCAGGGCTTCAGCAAGTACAGCCTCATAGGGTTTTTAATATTTATCTTACAAATCCTAGTACTTTTTCTATCCTTTTATATTTATTGAAGTTATCTACAGGAATCGGATAACTCCTTGTAAGAGTGATTGTAATTTTATAGGTGTCTCATGGGTTGTAGTTCCTTCCTTTGCAATTTTACGTCAATAAGTGTATTTTTACCTTATTTCATTTGCCAATATGAGATTTTATTTCTACTTTAGAGTGGCATTGTTTGTTTTATATGCTTTGAAATCAAAGAAATCAGTGATTATTCAGTACAATACTGAATATACATGGAAAGAGAAGACCCACAGAAGACAATAGACAAAAACAAATCATG
This sequence comes from Rhabdophis nuchalis, assembly GCA_039707465.1. NCBI lineage: Eukaryota > Metazoa > Chordata > Lepidosauria > Squamata > Natricidae > Rhabdophis > Rhabdophis nuchalis. Next base: position 32,100,205 of record CM077646.1, on the reverse strand, counting down.
CCATCTGTTAACAAGATAGGAGGTGTGAGTGTTATGTGGATTAAATGGTTCACCTGGTCAAGCCAAAATTCAAGTATAATTGTTAATAGAATTGTAAAAATGAAATGCATTATTAATTAAATACATTACTTGACAAGATGCCGAATAACATTCTTTTTCCTTCTTGCTTTAAGCCACTCTGCTTCTTATTGAGTAACTAAAAGAAGAAACCAGTCTAGCATTGTTGTTAAGAAATGAAGCTAAAAGCCATGAGTTCTAATCCTGCTTTAGGCCCAAAGCCAGCTGTGCGACCTTAGGACCCGTCACTCTCACTCAGCCCCAGGAAGCAGGCAATGGGAAGCCGCTCCTGAATCTTTAGCAAGAAAACGGCAGGGAGAGTCGTCCAGGTAACCACCAGGGGCCAATCATCTGAGGCAGCCCAAAAAAGGCCTTGATATTGAGATGGGCGTCAGTTCAGTTTGATCTAGTGGTTAAGGCTAGGAAGAGGACGGAAGACTAGGAAAAGGAAGACTCTGAGTTCAAGTCCTGCCGTATCCATGAACGCCAGCTGGGTGACTGAGGCAGTCATTCCCTCTCAGTACAATCCACCTCACAGGACTGTTGTGGGGTAGATGAGAGGAGGGAGATGTGTTGGATATGTTTGCCACCTTGAGTTATTTGTAAAAATAATAAAGGCGAGATACAAATAAATAATAACGGGAAGGAAACTTAACTGATGTGGTGACTTTGATTGCTAAGAGCCCTTCTGTGGAACACCTCAAAGCATCTAAGAAATTGAAGATTGAGACGTTTCTGTTGGCAAAGGAGCAAATGAGGAATCCTAATGAACGTACCTAATAGAGGTAGTCCTCAATTTACAAGCACAATCGAGCCCCAGATTTCTGCTTCCAAGTGGGACAGCTGTTAAGTGAGCTTTGCCCTGTTTTAAGTGCATCGTGGGGGAAAGGGGAGAAGGGAATTGAAAGGTGGAGGTTTTGGCAGGAAGGAGGAGAGCAAGAGAGAGAGAGATGGTGAGAGGGAGCAGAGAAGGGAGAGAAGAGGCTTCCTGGCTCGCCTGCCCTTCACCCCACAGAATGAGGGGGGAAGCAGAGCATGAGGATAGGTGGAGAAAAGGGGGAGAAAGGAGGGTTGGGAAAGGTTGAGGAAAGTGTGTGAGAAAAGCCTGAGAAAGGAAGAGGAGGAAGGGTGAGGGTTTGCAGCCCCTCCCCGCTTGAGGGGGAGCAGGGCCTTTGAAGGAGGGGTCTGTGAGAATCAAAGGGAAAATGGGATTGGCTAGCAATGGGAAAGCTGCTCCCCTTCCTTTTGGGGAGGGGGTAGGGAAGGAGGAAATGTGGGTAGAGCTATGGGGAAGGAGAGGTCAGAAGCGAAGTTTAGAGACAGTTTGACAGTAAGTTTGTCTTGGAAAATTAGGCCTGCAAGCTTGAAGGATGGGACACAGCCTTTGCCAACCCAAAGCAGCTCTAAATAAACCTAGTTTAGTTTGCCCAGCCCAATGCAGTTCAGGTAAGTTTACCTGAGCTTGTAAGCATGGTTGCAAGAGAGGAAAAGACCTGTTGATCCAAATGGGACGTATAATAATAATACGGATAGACTATAAGAAAGCGTTTGATTTAGTTCCCCTCAAGTGGATCAAGAAATGCCTAAAAATCTTTGGCATCAGCAGCAACATATAAAAATTCATGGAAATTTCAATGAACCTCTGGAAAACGAAGCTTATGGCTAATGGAGAAGAACTGGGCGAAGTTGAAATTAAACGAGGCATTTTCCAGGATGATTCCCTTTCACCCCTACTTTTTATACTCTCAATGCTACCACTGACAACCATTCTGAAGAAGGTGAACTGTGGATATGAACTTGCAAAGAAAGGACTGAAAAATTCGCACTTGGTGTACATGGATGATTTGAAACTGGTAAAACAAAAGGTGAACAGAATTTATTAATTGAAAGCACAAAAGAATTTAGCCAAGACATTGGTATGCAGTTTGGAATTGACAATTATGCAACAATGGCAACCAAAGCAGGCAAGGTCATAGAAGATGATGGAATAGAAGTTGAGAATGAAGAAATGGTAAAGGCAGTAAAACCAGAAGAAGGCTAAATGATGCCACTGTGGCTGCCAATTGACCCTATAGATACCATCCAAGCCCTAAATCTGTTTTGTATTGGTACTGTAGATACAGTCAAATTCGTGGTTCTTTCTCTCTCTCTCTCTCTCTCTCTCTCTCTCTCTCTCTCTCTCTCTCTCTCTCTCTCTCTCTCTCTCTCTCACCCCCCCCTTCCTTCCTTCCTTTACTTCCTTCCTTGCTTCCTTCACCTGGTGCCAAAATGATGCAACTATAGCTGCCAATTGACGATCTCTGTGGAGGACATTCCAGAAATGGGGTGCTACCACCAAAAAGGCAAGGCAAAGGAGGGGGCTTGGGACTGTCTATGTCCCGTCAGAGACCCTGCTGTGATTAAAGAAGCCTCCCCAAAGAGCCCTTGAAGAAGAGGTTCTCCCCCCACCAGCTTCCCCCCTCCCCCCATGGGTCCCTCTGTCCTAAGTTGGCTTGAGACCATTAAAGACTTTTCCTATCCATCTTTTGCCTTAAGAGGCACCTCATTGCTCTAACCCAGTGGTTCTCAACCTGTGGGTCGCGACTCCTTTGGGGGTCGAATGACCCTTTCACAGGGGTTGCCTAAGACCATCGGAAAACACATATTTTCAATGGTCTTAGGAACCAAGACACCAATTTCATGGTTGGGGGGGTCACCATAAAAAGAGGAATTGTATTAAAGGGTGACGTCATTGGGAAGGTTGAGAACCACAGGTCTACCCTGAAGATTTCCAGGTTAGGAAATGATCCTATTCCACATTCTACATATTCCACATTCTCTATATACAAGATATTCTTCTGCGTCTCCTTTCCACGGAATGACCCAGGCTGCCTTTTCATGGTGATTTTTGCCCAGTTTTATTTATTTATATTATTTAGTTTGTCAAACATGTAAAAGTTAACAGGTATAAGTATAAAACAGGAGTGAGTCCCTGCCAGTTCTAAGCTCTTCTATAGAAGAGGTTCCACAAATCTACAGTGCCATTTAGAACCAGTTATAGCTTCCTCCCCCCCCCCCCCTTCCACACATCATCAAGATGAAGAACGAGAGGAGGAATTCTGGGAGTTGAAGTCCACAAGTCTTAAAGCTGTCAAATTTGAACACCCCTGGGGTATTTTTTCTAAAGGGTCAGGGGTGCAAGGGTCTTGTAACTTGACAGTTTAAGATTTGAGTGCTTCAAATGCCAGAATCTCTGAGCCAACATTTTGGTCGCTAAGCAAGAGCGTTTTTAAGTGAGTTTCATCACATTTTACAAGTTGACCATGCCTACCCAGTCACATGGCTGCTAAGCCACCCCCTCCCCCAATTTGGTCACATGGCCGGCAATCCACTCCCACCCAGTCACATGGCTGGCAAGCCACTCCCACAAACCAGGCCACACCTACAGAAGAGGTTCTAAAACCCACCACTGGTATAAACATAAATATGAACACTGAGGCAGGATATAAAGTGAGACTTAGTTGTTAAGTGTGACATGATGTTGGGGTAAGGATAGATGACCCGCGGGCCCCAGTCAGCTCAGCTTTGTAAGAAAATACTTCTTAGAGTTAGTTAAGCTGCAACAGGAAGTCTGGAAGCTGTGACAGGAAGTCTGAGATATTGAAACCGCAGAGGGGCCTTCTGCTAGAATTGGGTTGGATTTTGACACCTAGCTTACCCACATCGATATATTGAAACTAGAAGCAATAAATCTTTGTGCCTGCAAACCCAGATAAGGGAGATGCAAGATGTATGGGGGGAAACGAGCTAAATGGATGCAAAATTGTGGGTTTCCTGACTGACGTCTTCCCATGTAACAAAGTATGCGTGTTTCTGTATTATAAAACTGGGTTAAAAACATTTCTCGGGGTACAGAGGATTTTATGCAGTCTGCGGACTGGTACCTCTGGACTTGGCCAATAAAGCTTCTCCTTTTCCTGTGAAGTCCAAGTCTCGCATCTTTTTTCTGCAACAACACAGTAAATAGGTACAAGTAAATGGAGACAGTAGGACAGGAACCGTAGGCAGAATGGTGTGTTTACAGAATGGGGTGAGGTAGACAGTTTAAGGTTAAAGTTGTGGGAGTTTGGGGATGTAAAAACAGAATCATTTTAGAGCTTTTCCTGATCCATTTCCTGATTGATTGACTGGCTGGGAAAGGGGCAGTCCAGGCAGTTCTTCCTCTGCAGGATATTCCTATAAAAAGTGACCAGAAAGAGTTTAATTTCCCCTTCATCTCTGAGACATTCCATCAATTGCAGCATTCGATTTGGGCTTTTACCAAGGGCTTCTTACAGTCTGTTTCATTCCAGGTATACCCCCTCTGGTCCCATAAAAGTTTCCTTCTTCCTATTTTTTTTTTAAAAAGCATTTTCCCCGTTAACAAGTTGGGTGGATCAATGATAATTGTTTGGCAATCGGTCCCATGGATGGCTCTTTCTCCCCAGGATTTTTCAATATCTTTCCCTTTAAGTGGAGGACGGGATTGGACAATGGCCCCTTTATCTTTCCCTCTAGCAAGTGGGGAGTGGCCCTTTTCTAATTTGCAGACTTCAACTCCCAAAATTCCCGAGCCAGCTGTCTCACGGATTCTAGGAGTTGAAGTCAATCAATCAATCAACCAATCAGAATAGAGCTGGAAGGCGCTTTGGAGGTCTTCCAGTCTAGCCCCCTGCTCAAACAGGAGACCCCATTTGAAATCCGCAAGTCATAAAGGGGCCAAGGTCCCCCACCTCTCCTTTAGCAGAATGTGTGGAGCAATGATTGACGGCGGGGGGAGGGAGTGACAGGCTTGGAATTTTGGCTTCTCCCCAATTTTTAAAATCTTTTTCCTTCTCTTTAACAAGATGCTGGGATCAATTGCAATGGATCCGGGGTTCGTCCCAGGGATGTTTGCTTCCCTCAAGTTTTTAAAACAATTTCCCCTTTAAAGAGCTGGTTGGGCCAATTATAACTAATCAGGGTTCCGTGCTGTTATTTTTGCTCCTCCCCAATTTGTTCTTTTTAAAATACTGCAATTCTTCTTTAAGAAGCCAGCGAAGGTGACCGCAAAAGCAACAAGAAATCATCTCGGTTTCTCTCCTGGGCGGAACCCAAAGACGGTCGCCTGATTCGCAAGGAAAGGCGCGAAACTTTAACTTTCGTTTCTCACGGGAGGAGGCGGCGATGGCGACCGAAGGTTCCTTGAAAGATTTGCTGGAAGAAGCCACCTGCTCCATTTGCCTGGACTTTTTCCAGGACCCCGTGCTCATTCTGGAGTGCGGCCACAACTTCTGCCGGGGCTGCCTGACCCGCAGTTGGGGGGCGTCGGAATCGGAGGCTTCCTGCCCCCAGTGCAGGCAGAGCTTCGCGCCCCGCAGTCTCTTCGCTAACCGGCACCTGGCACGGATGGCTGAAGTGACCAGGCGATGCGGCGGCCATCTGGTGGAGGAAGGAGGGAGCTTCTGCCCGAAGCACCGGGAGCCCCTCAAGCTCTTTTGTAAGGACCACCAGACCCTCATCTGCGTTGTCTGCGACCGGTCCAAAGAGCACAGGGGCCACTCGGTGATCCCTGCGGAGGAGGCTTTCCAGGAATACCAGGTAGGAGTCAGCCAGGAGGAATCGCTGTGGAGGATCTTCCAGATCCTTGGTCTTCCTAGCGATCCCTTGTTCACTCACTTACTTTCTTTGTTGTCTGCAAATTTGGTTTAGCCTGGTGCAGATGCCAATGGGATCGAGACTGGAGAGGCGGTGGAAGGGACTTTTACTGAAGTATTTCAAAAGGGTCCCACCAGCTGAAGGAGCAAAGACACCCGAGCCAAATACCAATACAAATTGTATACTTAAGATCAAGGAAGTTAACGCTCTATGAATCATTCCTGGGCTCGTTTCTTTTGATCTCTTGTCCTGGCCTACTTTACCCGCCTCCTTCATAAATAGCATATTTAGTGCTAATAAGCTTTCTTAAAAATTTCTCAAAAATGCTGTGCGTTTCATTATTATAATAAGCTAGAAGTTACCAGAGTTTATATCTATGTGCCTTAGCATCCTTCTAACCTGAGTCCTTCTAACTTTCCTCTAATTTTCTTGTTGCTAGGTAGTAATGCCCCATTATTCCTTACTGGTCTTATTATATTTCTGTACGACTTTCTGCCTGGGCCATTCCTTTAGCAAACTTCCCTAATTCCAGCCTGACACCTTCACTTCCTACTTTATCCTTTGTGGCTACAATCTTTAGGGAGACAGATTTACCATAGTCCCCCACTTACAACCATTTGTTTAGTGACTGTTCAATGTTAACCCAGCATTGAAAAAAGTGACTTAAGACCGTTTTCACCCTTGTGATCATTGCAGCATTCCGTGGTCACATGGTCCAAATTTGGATGTTTGCCAACTGTCATGCATTTATGAAGACTGAATATATCCATGACGGTGAACCTATGGCACGCCTGCCAGGGGTGGCACTTAGAGCAACCTCTGCTGGCACAAGAGCCACCCTCACAGGTCAGATCTCCATGGCGTTTTCTTTCGTGAGCTTCCGTTTCCCAGATAACGACGAAAAGGAAGCTATGAAAGAAATAGATCTTCCCTCTTGCCACGCTGTCGCTGTTGGGATGCCCTGCCTCCCTCTGGCCTTCGGGTCTCTGCTGTTGTGGAAAAGATGGGACTCGAGCCAGCTCTTCAATGACGGAAAGGTTTATTGCACAAGGTTCAGCAAGCAAGCACCAAGCAAAAATGTCTGAACCCCGAAGGGCCTACAGAGTCACACATATATCCCTTAAGCTACATATGCAATTCCTGAGTTAACCATTCACCATACAAAGTATTTGGAGAGATGGAAATGTACCAGCTGACAGTTTGTGTAGGTCAACATAATATATGCAGTCAAGACAGTTTTTTTGGGGGGGGGGGGAACCAACACGATATGTGCAGCTGCCCTAACAGAATGTTAGGCTGAATAACAGGGTGCAGATGTCTGGGTCAGCATGACAAAAATATATACAGTACTTGCTACTATAGTAGTAATACAGCAGTTTACTATCTAGCAAGGCGTTCAGCTTCTCTCGACCAGAGGCCTCTGCCACTTCTGGTGTTCATCACTGCTGCACATATTTTGTATGTATCTTCTAACTGGGTCTTCCCTCCGACGTAATTCTTTATGGAAAAGAAACTCAAAACTTGTATTTTCTCTTCAGGTGAAGCTGGAGGATTGCCTGAAGGCTCAGAAGGAGCAGAAAGAAAAAGTAGCTACATACAAAAGAGAGACAGAGAAAAAACTGGAGGAGAAGCTTGTAAGTATGGATCCAAAAGTGAGGAGCTTCTGAGCTAATAGGAAGGAGAACCCCATCCGCCATCTTTAATAATAGGCAGCCTGTTTGCAAGTACAAGTTAAAGGAAATCCAAGATAAAGACGGTGTTAGGGCAGAGAACCTTTAAATCGAAGCCTTCCTTTTTTAGACACCTTCCCCTTGCGCTTTTTAAAATCAAAAGGGTTTTTTTTTTCTCCTTAGGAAATTCTCCCACCTCATTTTGGGTTCTTCAAGGAATCTGTTTCCTTATTGTGACAATTAAAAAAAAAACTTACCATATTTTTCGGAGTATATAACGCACCTTTTTTCCTCTAAAAAGAGGCTGAAAATCTGGGTGCTTTTATACATCAAATACAGCATTTTTTGCCTCCCGAAACCCCGCCCCTTCACCAGAATGGCTGTGCATAGCCTTATAGAGGCTCCCAGAGACCTCCTGGGGGCTGGGGAAGGGACACGTGAGCCTAAAACGGGCTGTTTTTTGCCCACAGCCCACAGCAGCACTCTATAAGCCTCCATAAGGCTCTGCATGCAATTTTTTTGACATAAAAATGGTCCGTTTTCACGAAAAACGGGCCGTTTCTTTGCTCATTTTTGCGCGCCTCAAAGGAGCACACTGCAAGCTCCCCCAAGGCTATTCACACCTTTTATTTGAAAAAAACAGTCCCGTTTTCGCGAAACATGGGCGTTTGGAGGAGGTTTGCAGAGTTTTCCTTTCAGAAGACTGTTTAGTTACTTAGCACCTTTAAGACTTGTGGACTTCAGCTCCCAGAATTTTCCAGCCAGCATAGCTTGTGGACATAGCTGGCTGGAGAATTCTGGGAATTGAAGTCCACAAGTCTTAAAGTTGCCAAGTTTGGGAACCCCTGAGTTAGAAGGATTGTTGAGATTTACATTGATCAAGTGCTGTGCCAGCAGAAAGAAAGTTTTAGGTGCTACAGCGATTTCCTTCTCCAGCACATGAGTAAATACACCTGGAAACATCTACCTACCTACCGTATTTCTCCCCCCCCCCTCTATCTACCTATTTAACTACCTACCTTTCCTCTCTCTCCCCCTATCTACCTACTGTATTTCTCTCTCTCTCTCTTTCTCCCTTTATCTATCTACCTACCAAACTACTCTCTCCCTCTCTCTCCCTACCTACTGTATTTCTCTCTCTTTCTCTCCTTCTCTCTCCCTCTAAAAACCTACCTATTTTTTTAAAAAAATTGCCTCTTCAAAACCTGGGTGCTTCTTATACTCCAAAAAATACTGTAAGCAAAAAAATTAAAATAAAATAAAAACTACACATTTTGCCTTTTCTCTTTCTTGTCCAGGACTGCATCAAAGAAGAGAGAAAAAATGTAGTGGCTGAATTCAGAGAGCTACAACAGTGGTTAGAAGGACAGGAGAAGCTTCTATTGAGTGAAATGGAAGAAGCAGAGAAGGAGATTATGGCAAGAAAGGAGAAAGGTTTGGCCAAGCACACGGAGGATCTCTGCTCTCTTGACCATCTCATCCAGGAGATAGAAGAGAAGCTTCAGCAACCAGCCAGCAAACTCTTACAGGTCAGGCAGGAAGTGCAGATCATAGAGTCCTAGAGCTGGAAGGGACCTTGGAGGTCTTCTAGTCCAATCCTCTATAGCCAAGGCAGGGGTCCTTATACTATCCTGAAAAAATAGTTCTCCAAACTATTATTGGAATCCTCCAGTGATGGAGAACCCAGAACTCTGGGAGGGAAGCTGTTCCACTGATAAATAATTCTCAATGTCAGGAGATTCTTCCTTATTCCAGAAGTGGTATTCTGCAGGTTCGCCCTGGTTCAGTGGAGGTGGTGGGAGGTTCCTATCCCCTATTAGTGGATATGGTGATAGGTATTCTTTGTAGGGTCTCCCCTTCCCCTTAATTAATTAATTAATTAATTAAGGAGAGCAAAGGTCGACCTCTAGGCCCCTCACCTGTGGGGTGCCTCAGGGGTCGGTCCTCTCGCCACTCCTGTTCAACACATATATGAAGCTGCTGGGTGAGATCATCCGTGGTTTTGGGGTAGAGTACCATCTCTACGCTGATGATACACAGCTGTATATATCTACCCCAAACCACCCCAACGATGCCGTAGCGGTGATGTGCCAGTGCCTGGAAGCCGTGCGGGTCTGGATGGGAAGTAACAGACTCAAACTCAACCCGTCCAAGACCGAGTGGCTGTGGTTTCCGGCATCCCGGTACAACCAGTTGACTCCATCACTGGCCATAGGGGACGATCATCTTACCCCTGTGGATAGGGCACGCAACTTGGGCGTCCTCCTTGATGCCCGGCTGTCCATGGAAGATCAAGTGACAGCCGTGGCCAGGAGGGCGTTTTACCAGGTCCGCCTGGTCCGCCAGTTGCGTCCCCTATTGGATCGGGGTGCCCTTTGTACAGTCACTCATGCCCTCGTGACATCCCGACTGAACTACTGCAATGCTCTCTACATGGGGCTCCCCGTGAGGTGCACCCGAAGGCTTCAGCTAGTCCAGAATGCAGCCGCGCGGGTAGTTATGGGAGCCTCTAGGTTCTCCCATGTAACACCGCTCCTGCGCGAGCTGCACTGGCTGCCTGTCGTCTTTCGGGTGCGCTTCAAGGTGTTAGTTACCATCTTCAAAGCGCTCCATGGCACGGGACCTAGCTATCTGCGGGATCGCATTCTGCCTCATACATCCCTGCGACCGGTTCGCTCCCACAGAGAGGGACTTCTCCGGGTGCCCTCCACTAGGCTGTGCCAGCGGGCGATGCCCAGGGGAAGGGCCTTCTCTGTGGCGGGCCCGACCCTCTGGAACAACCTTCCCCCCGAAATCAGAACAACCACGGACCTTTGCTCCTTCCGACAGCTTTTAAAAACTCATTTCTTCCGTTTGGCTGGCCTAGGGTAATTTTAATTAAATTTAATAGTGTTAAGGGGTTTTTTAGGGATAGTTTGTATTTTTATAGATGTTTTTAGCCCAGGATATGTTTAATGTGATTTTAATTTGGTATTTTGTTCTGTGTCAATTTGTTTTTAATTTCCCTGTGCCCCGCCTCGAGTCCCTTCGGGGAGAGAGAGCAGGTTATAAAAAAATTTGTTGTTGTTGTTGTTGTTGTTGTTGTTGTTGTTGTTGTTATTATTATTATTATTATTATTATTATTATTATTATTATTATTATTATTATTATTATTATTATTATTATTTCCAGGACAAGCAGAAACCCAACACTGATGACCTTCTACAAAGTATTATAACCACTTGGATTTTCCAAAGTGCCTTGATTCTGGAAGCATAAATGCAGGGCATTTTTAAAAATCCTATTGGTGCCTTATTTTGTTTTTCCAATATTGTAATTGTGTTGGGTTCAACCGGGGTATAATTTTTCTTAGGAAGGAAAATAAAAAAAATACCTCTCCAAAAGAGGTCGAACAGTTTGGGGGAAAAGAGCAATAGCACCTTTTCATTGAAAAAATGGAAGTACTTTATGTGTCTGTTAGTGTCTGCTCATCCAGATGTTTTACTCATTTACTTTGTGAATGTAAGAATTTAACTTTATGCATAGGAAATGGCTCCTTTCAATGCTTTGTCTCTTTATTTTTCAGGACATTGGAGGCCTCTTGAATAAGTAAGTAAATCCACCCTTTTCTTTACAGTCTCACAGATCAGCAGCTCCTCCAGCAGTTTTCCTATTTTGGAAAGGTCTGTTTCTAGTTAGCAGTATTTGAATGTAAAGATTACGTACAGTATTTTCAGGGCTTTTGGGATATTTCCTCAAATAACTTCAACACAATATAATTAGCAATATTTGATACAATCGATTATTATGGTTGGTTGCACAGTCAGCCAGATGTTTAGAATTTGACATTTTATCCACCTATTGAGTCCTTCCCAAGTACGGACAGATGTTTGATGGTTTTAAAATCATCGTAAGATAAAATCGTAGGATGTAACCCCTTTCAAGTAATGCAACTATCATAATTCCATCATGTTTGCCAAGCACCCCAAATTGTGATTACAAGGACACTGTGACAGATGTTAAGTGCAAAAATGTTTGTGTCAGTTTTTTGACAGCTGTTGTAACTGGTTGCTAACTAATAGTCAGAAATTGAAGGTTACTTGTAACTGCATTCGTCTCTATTCAATTTCATTGCATTACCTTGAATCCATCAAGATCAGTTTGTCCATCTTCTAAATGCTTATCTACTTCACACATATCAGTCATCAGTCATTTGTTAAGATGCAACCAATTTTTTTGGCCAAGAGATTCACAAGAATTTTCAAGAATGGGGAGTCCCAAACTGAAACTGGGTTGCTATGGAGCTGATATTTGAACAGCTAGCCAGAGAAATGACTGAAGCCTAGGAAACAGGGACCCTTGTCAGTCAACACAAGTGTTGATTTACCAGCATTTTCCAGGAGCCGAGGACGGGGCAACACAAAACGACAATCAATGAGCTAGCCATCTATACTTCACTTAACAAATAAAAGCTACACACAACCAGGCATCACAAAGCTTCTTTCTGTCAGTCCTACAGCCTACGGTGGCAGTGGAGACCCCCAGACTCTTAGTTATGGGGGACTTTAATCTGCCATCGGTGGGCGAATCATCCGAAGTAGCTCGGGAGTTCATGGCTTCCATGACGGCCATGGACCTGACCCAATTAATTCAAGGCCCCACCCACGAGGGTGGACATACACCGGATCTCATCTTCGTCTCTGGCCAGTGGAAAAGTGATCTGATTATAGGGGATATAGCCATCACACCCTTGTCATGGTCAGACCACTCACTTCTCCGGCTCGACTTTCCAACCGCTACTCCCCTCCGCGGGGAGGCGGAACCTGAGTCACCAATTTGGTTCCGCCCCAGGCGCCTGATGGACCCTGATGGGTTCCAGGCGGCGCTTGGGCCACTTCCTGGACCCCTGACCCGCGCCCCGATGGAGGACCTCGTGGCCGCATGGAATACTGCGACCACGGGAGCCTTGGATTGGGTCGCGCCCTTGCGGCCTCTCTTGCGGCGGCGAGCCACCCTGGCTCCTTGGTTCACCGAGGAGCTAAGGGTGATGAAACGCCACAAGAGATGCCTAGAGAGAAGATGGAGGTCTACTCGATCTGAATCTGACCGGACACAGGTAAGAGCCCATTTACGGACTTACATTGTGGCGCTGAGAGTGGCCAAACGTCATCATTGTGCCACTCTCATAGCATCCGCAGATAACCGCCCTGCCGCCCTGTTTAGGGTGACCCGCTCCCTCCTTCAACAGAGGGTGCGGGAAGCCCCACTACAGGGTAGAGCAGAGGAATTTGTGATTTATCTGCAGGAGAAAATCGCTCAGATACAGAACGAGATAGCCCCCATTCATGGCCCAGTGGGTTGCCACGAGGCGGATCTTGTTTGGGAGGAGTTTGACTCCGTTACTTCCGAGGATATGGACAGGCTACGTGGGCGACTGCGAGCCACCACATGTTTATTGGACCCGTGTCCCTTCTGGCTTGTACTGGCATCCTGGGAGGTGACACGAGGCTGGCTCCAAGAGGTTGTCAACACTTCTTTGAGGGAGGGTTCCTTGCCTGCCTCCCTTAAAGAGGCCATGGTGAGGCCCCTCCTGAAGAAGCCCTCTTTGGATCCAGCTCTTTTAAACAACTATCGTCCCGTCTCCAACCTTCCCTTTTTGGCGAAGGTTGTCGAGAGTGTGGTGGCACAACAGTTTCCCCGTCACCTGGAGGAAGTTGATTATCTAGACCCGCGCCAGTTCGGCTTTCGGCCCGGGCATAGCACCGAGACGGCATTGGTCGCGTTGGTCGATGATCTCTGGAGGGCCAGAGATGGGGGTTGTTCCTCCATCCTGGTCCTATTAGACCTCTCGGCGGCTTTTGATACCATCGACCATGGTATCCTATTGCACCGGCTGGGGGGGTTGGGGGTGGGAGGCACCGTTTTGCGGTGGTTCTCCTCCTACCTCTCTGGCCGGTCGCAATTTGTGTTGACAGGGGGGCAGAGGTCGACCTCGAGACCCCTCACATGTGGGGTGCCTCAGGGGTCGGTCCTCTCGCCCCTCCTGTTCAACACATATATGAAGCCGCTGGTTGAGATCATCTGTGGTTTTGGGGTAGAGTACCATCTCTACGCTGATGATACTCAGCTGTATATATCTACCCCAAAAGCCCCAACGATGCCGTAGCGGTGATGTGCCAGTGCCTGGAAGCCGTGCGGGTCTGGATGGGAAGTAACGGACTCAAGCTCAACCCGACCAAGACCGAGTGGCTGTGGTTTCCGGTTGCCAGGTTCAACCAGCTGTCTCTATCGCTGGCCATAGGGGGCGAACATCTTGCCCCTGTGGATGGGGCGCGCAACGTGTATGTCCTCCTGGATTCCCGGCTGTCCATGGAAGATCAAGTGACAGCCGTGGCCAGGAAGGCGTTTTACCAGGTTCGCCTGGTTCGCCAGTTGCGCCCCCTATTGGAGTTGCCCTTCGCACAGTCACTCATGCACTCGTGACATCCCGACTGGACTATTGTAACTCTCTCTACATGGGGCTCCCCTTGAGGTGCACCCGGAGGCTGCAGTTGGTCCAGAATGCAGCCGCGCGAGCAATAATGGGTACCACAAGGTACACCCATGTAACACCGCTCTTGCGCGAGCTGCACTGGCTTCCTGTAGTCTTTCGGGTGCGCTTCAAGGTGCTAGTCATCATCTTTAAAGCGCTCCATGGCTCGGGACCTAGCTATCTGCGGGATCGGATTCTGCCTCATACTTCCTCACGGGCCGATTCGCTCCAACATAGAGGGACTTCTCCGGGTGCCGCCCACTAGACTTTGTCAGCGGGCGACGCCCAGGGGAAGGGCGCTCTCTGTGGCGGGCCCTGCCCTCTGGAACGACCTCCCCCCCGATATTAGAACTACCACGGACCTCCGTTCCTTCCGTCTGAAATTGAAAACGCACTTTTTCTGCTTGGCCGGCCTAGGGTAGCCTCTTACCACAGTATTATAGGGTTTAGGGTTTTAGTGATTGGTTTTGGGGAATTTTAGCGCAGGGTCTTATTGTTTAATTTGTTTTTTAATTGTTTTGTATATCTATGTATATTTATTGTTTTAATTTCCCTGTGCACCGCTTCGAGTCCCCTTGGGGAGAGGGAGCGGTCTAGAAATTAAATATTATTATTATTATTATTATTATATTCTTTTCTGGATCTTTGGTCTGCCACACTTTCTATTATTTTACAATGCTGTTTATAATGGGAGAAAATGGGAGGAGGGATGGTACGGAGTAAAATGCTATGTAGCCAAAATAAAATTCCTGTCTAGAATCCAAGGTCATCCTTTGTCTCTACACCTCTAACACCTGACCACAACTGGATGGGTGGATGTGCCAGCATGGCAGTGGAAGATTGGGCCATGTGATGGATTTGTGGGTGTGGGGGCAAGATCATGAACTTTCAACTGGGTGGGGAAAACCCAGGAAGACTTCAGATTCGGGTTTTTCCAGATGTGCCAGCATGGCTCTCTTAATAAATTGGAACTTTGAGCAATACTTTGCTTTGGACTCTGATTTAACTTTGGATGTTATTTGGAACCCTGACGCTTCCATTGGCTGGGTGATAAATGATGTTCTTTTGTCTTGTCAGGTACCAGGCTAAGGAAACATATGAGAATCCAGTGGATTTACCTGAGGACCCGAAGTGGAATATCGGGAATTACAGTGACATCACTGTGTTTCTGAAAAGTGCCATGAAAAAATTTAGAGGTAAAAAACACCATTGAGGTTTTCCACTGGATGACATTTTGATCGCAGAGTCTCCAAGAGAGATTCTGGGTCGATGTCAGGGGGATCAAAGAGTAGTCCTTGACTTACTACAGCTGACAGTGATTGGTCAGTTATAATGTATATATCCACCAATCACATTCTGGCTTGTGGCTTTCCATATTCCTTATTTCCTGATTGAGTCCAAGGAAAGGAAACCAGGGTATCTGAAGGGAGGCCCTTCTGGTGCTCCAATTCCAGTGATGAGATGCTGAATTCCTCCCTTTTCTTCCCCAGATACTCTGGAAAGTGGACGTCCACTACACGAAGGTAAATATGAGTTATAGGAATTGTTTGTATTTTAAGCTCTGATGCCAGTATCTTTAAGAGACTCAGAATAGATTAACAACAAAAGAAAAATATAGGATGAGATACTATATAAGACTATGATGATCCAGTAAACTTTAATGATTTTATGATTTGTTCCGTTCGATACATAATCTAGAAAACTGATGTCCGTCTTGGTGTAGAATGAAATATCTGGACAAATGGGAAAATCTAACCTGGGACTGAAATGAGAATTGAATTCCTACCAAGCTAATAACATCCTCTATTTTTTACTGCCTGACTATATGTTGGTGAGAGAGGAGGTTTTGGGAGCAGAGAAATTAGGCCCTTTGGGTCAAAACACATCGCAAGGTTGGAGCATCAGGGTTGCCTCCACATTAACGTCCGTCAGATCCTCCCCTTTTCTACATGCCTATGATACTCTGATACTGGTGGAGAAAAGGGCGTAACTTCCTCACATTCCTTCGTGTGTCCCATGTTCCCTCTGGGGGATCCTTCTGACTCTGCCAGTTGAGAATTGAAACATGGCAGCCTCTTGCTGTGCCTGATCCTCTGGATTAATGCTCCAGATAGAGTCCCTGTTCAACCCTGACCCTCCCAGCAACATACTATAGGCAAAGCCAACCACTCTTCACTCCCAATCCCATTACTCTCATCTGCAAGATGGAAGCTAAAGAGAATTGTGCAGGGAGGCTGGAAGAGGTGGAACACTATGAAATCTTTGAAGGACTTAGGCAGGTGTCTTCAACCTTTTGCTACTTGTGGACTTCAGTTCCCAGAGTTCTCAGCATGAAGGAGCTGGAGGGCAATGAGAAGACGGGATGCCACATGGGAGACTAGAGACTAGGGGAATTGGCCAGCTTAGTGGCAATTGAAGGGGAGGCAGATGGACCATCAGGTGGAGAAGGCAACCTAAGTGAATAGAACGAGAAGGCCAGAGGGGCACTGAAGAGGCCAGCAGTTAACAGAGGATGGGACTTAGACAGTGGGAGAACCCAAGGTCTTGGAGAAAAGGGAGCAGACGGGACCTGGACACTAGCAGCCCCATCAGGGGAATTCTGGGGGTTGAAGTCCACAAGTCTTAAAGTTGGAGAACTCTTGCCGAGACAATAGCTTAGGTGTTGTTTAAAATAACAACGAGTCTTTCAGTCCTGGAGGGAGTGTTTGGAAGCTGAACTCCATTCACACAAGAGAGTTAAATTCTTGGGGGTGAAGACACAAACCAGACCTGCAGCTGAAGCTCTTATTCTTTTTCCTTCCTTCCTTCCCTTCCCCATTACAGTGAATGTCACTCTAGATCCAAAAACAACCCATCTCAAATCGATTGATATCTCCGAAGATCAAAAAAGTGTCCCATACAGCATGACATTTTATAACCCACCATATGTCCTTGGATATCCGACGGCACAGGTCTTGGACGGATATGGACTGTGTAAGTGTTGCAGCGAGCCAATGAACTTAAGATATGTTAACAATCCCATATATCCTGGGTTTTAGAAGCCCATCAGAGCTCTCCTGCCCATTTATGCACCAGCCTTGTTTGTTTAATGTTTAGTTGCAATCAGTGATTGTATAGGTTCCCATAATTCAATACATTCTGTCATCTTTTCTACAGCCCCATGGGATTCTTAATTTTTATTTTACAAATCCATTTGTCTTTTTATACTTATCTACAACAATCAGATTAGTTTTTTCCAAATAAAGTTTTTATTTTTGGACAAACATAGAGAAACAAAACATAAAGCCATGTTCCATTACGTACAGTGTGTCGATTGGTTACAAGGTTTTTGTGCATCCTTTCCATAGTCGTCACTTGCAATTTATATAAAATCACATATTATCAAATCCAATTTATTTGTATACATTATTACTATTCTACATCATTTATTTGCCTATCAATATTATTCCTTCATTTTAAACGAAATATACTAGATATTGAGTTTATTTATATTATAACAATTCATTAGATCATCATCCAGTAGTAATATAACATATTTTTATGTTATACAATAATACAATAGCAGAGTTGGAAGGGACCTTGTAGGTCTTCTAGTCCAACCCCCTGCGTGGGCAGGAACCTTATACCATTTCAGACAAGTGGCTGTCTATCATCTTTTTAAAGACTTCCAGGGTTGGGGCATTCACAACTTTTGGAGGCAAGCTGTTCCAGAGGTTAATTGTTCTAACTGTCAGGAAATTTCTCCTTAGTTCTAAGTTGCTTCTCTCCTTGATTAGTTTCCACCCATTGCTTCTTGTCCTGCCCCCGGGTGCCTTGGAGAATAGTTTGACTCCCTCTTCTTTGTGGCACCCTCTGAGATATCGGAACACTGCTATCATGTCTCCCCTGGTCCTTCTCTTCATCAAACTAGACATACCCAGCTCCTGCAACCGTTCTTCATATGTTTTAGTCTCCAGTCCCCTAATCATCTTGGTTGCTCTTCTCTGCACTCTTTCCAGAGTCTCCACGTCTTTTCTACATCGTGGCGACCAAAACTGTATGCAGTATTCCAAGTGTGGCCTTACCAAGGCACGATACAGTGGCATTAACACTTCACGTGATCTAGATTCTATCCCTCTGTTTATGCAGCCTAGAACTGTGTTGGCTTTTTTGGCAGCTGCTGCACACTGCTGGCTCATATTTAAATGGTTGTCCACTAGGATTCCAAGATCCCTCTCACAGTTGCTACTATTGAGCAAGGTACCACCTATACTGTACCTGTGCATTTTGTTTTTCTTGCCTAAATGTAGAACCTTACTTTTTTCACAATTGAATTTCATTTTATTAGATAGTGCCCAATGTTCAAGTTTGTCAAGATCCTTCTGTATCTTAAGCCTATCTTCTGGAGTGTTGGCTATTACTGCCAGCTTGGTGTCGTCTGCAAATTTGATGAGTTCCCCATTTATCCCCTCATCCAAATCATTGATGAAGATGTTGAAGAGTACTGGGCCTAAAACAGAGCCTTGGGGGACTCCACTGCATACTTCCTTCCATGTAGATGCAGTTCCATTGAGGACTACACGTTGAGTGCGGTTGGTCAGCCAGTTGCGAATCCATTTGGTGGTGATGCTGTCTAACCCACATTTTTCTACTTTATCTAATAGTAGGTTATGGTCTACTTTATCAAATGCCTTACTGAAGTCCAAGTAAATTATATCGACAGTATTCCTCTGGTCCACTAATTTTGTCACTTTGTCAAAGAATGCAATTAGATTCGTCTGGCATGATCTGTTTTTGACAAACCCATGTTGCCTTTTGGCTATTACTTTGTTTGCCTCTAGTTGTTCACTTATTTGTTGCTTAATTATCTTTTCCAGAAACTTTCCTGGTATTGAGGTCAGGCTGATGGGTCTATAGTTTCCTGGATCTGTTTTTTTTCCCTTTTTTGAAGATGGGAACCACATCAGCTCTTTTCCAGTCTTCTTGCAGTTCCCCGGTGCTCCAGGATCTCTGAAAGATATAGTTCAGTGGTTCTGAGATCTCGTCTGCCAGTTCCTTCAGAACCCTGGGGTGTAATCCATCCGGTCCTGGTGATTTGATTATTATAGTCTGTATCATTCTATTAGTCTTGTATTGATAACCTTCTCTAATGTCTTTCATTTCCATGCTTTTTTAATCTAACCACTGATAATAAATCCCATATAAAATTGTTTATCTTCTTGTTCTCTAATTTCAAATGTCAATATACTCATTTTAGCACATTCCATTATTTTTTGAATAACTTCCTCCTGCGTTGGTATTTTCTCATTTTCCCAATTTTTAACAATTTTAATTCTAGCAGATGTTAACACATTTACAATCAAATATTTCAATTCTCTATTGTATGTTCCGGTATGATTCCTAATAAAAGAAATCTCTGATTTAAAGTCTATATGCTTTTGTATCATTTTTGCCAACTGTGTATTTTAGTCCAATATCTTTTCGCTTCAATGCAAGTCCACCATATATGGTAATATGAACTTGGTATCAGATGATGTTTCCAACACTTCAGTTCCCAGAGTTCTCAGCATGAAGAAGCTGGAGGGCAATGAGAAGAGGGGATGCCACATGGGAGACTAGAGACTAGGGGAATTGGCCAGCTTAGTGGCAATTGAAGGGGAGGCAGATGGACCATCAGGTGGAGAAGGCAACCTAAGTGAATAGAACGAGAAGGCCAGAGGGGCACTGAAGAGGCCGGCAGTTAACAGAGGATGGGACTTAGACAGTGGGAGAACCTGAGGTCTTGGAGAAAATGGAGAGAGGAATCCTGGAGACTAGCCGCCCCATTGGGGGAATTCTGAGAGTTGAAGTCCACATGTCTTACAGTTGCCACAGTTGGAGAACCCTCAACCAGCAAAGCTTAACTGTTGTTTAAAATAATAATGAGTCTTTCAGTCCTGGAGGGAGTGTTTGGAAGCTGAACTCCATTCAAACAAGAGAGTTAAATTCTTGGGGGTGAAGACATAAACCAGGCCTGCAGCTGAAGCTCTTATTCTTCTTCCTTCCTTCCCTTCCCCCTTACAGTGAATGTCACACTGGATCCAGACACAGCCCATATACCGCCCTACCTCCCTTGCGG
>CM077646.1:31900214-32075214 GCA_039707465.1 Rhabdophis nuchalis | reverse complement strand
GAAGATCAACTATAAAGTCCATTGAAATTTCCTTCCAAGGTCTCTCCGGCGTAGCTACAGACTGGAGAAGACCCTGTGGCTTACCCGGCGCACGTTTGGAAGCCGCACATACGGGGCAACTGGCAATATACGATTCAACATCTTTCTTCAAGGAGGGCCACCAGAACTGTCGTTTGACAAGATGCACAGTTTTAACGAAACCGAAATGACCAGCTAAACGTGAGTCGTGTGCGCGTTGCAAGACAAAAGGACGTAATGTAGCAGGAACATATATCTTTGAGCCAATCCAGGGAAGATCGTCTCTGGTAGTGCAATCACCAGAATGTGCTGAATACCAATCATCAGTAAGTAGTTCGTCCTTAATACGAGCAATCAGGTCTGTAGGTGGAGTAGTTTGGACAGTTGCATGGCCCTTAGTAGATACTGGAGAAGCTGGTAAAGTGAGTGGCATGATGGGTTGTACTATAGTGAGTTTAGAAACATCATACTGTGGCAATCTGGAAAGCGCATCAGCCATGAAATTTTTGCCTCCTGGAATATATTTAAGGTGGAAATTGAAACGATGGAAATAGTGAGCCCAACGAAGCTGCCTTGGGGACAATTTCCGAGAGGAGGTAAGAGCTTCCAAATTTTTATGGTCCGTCCAAACTTCGAAAGGATGGGGGGCACCCTCAAGGAAATGACGCCAAGTCATGAGAGCCCACCGAACAGCAAAAGCCTCTTTTTCCCAAATCGCCCAACCACGTTCGGACGTAGTGAGTTTCCGAGAGGTGTAGGCACAGGGTTGCAATTGGCCATGTTGATTGAGTTGTAACAGGACCGCTCCCACAGCGACATCACTGGCATCCGCCTGAATTACAAACGGGGAATTTACATCGGGGTGTTTAAGAACAGGTTCAGCCGCAAACAAACGTTTAAGCTTCTCGAAAGCGGCTTGACATTCCATTGTCCATTTAAGTGGGGACCCTGGACGAGGCTTGCCTTCTCCTTTTGTTTTTAGAAGGTTTGTAATGGGTAAGGCAATA
Source organism: Rhabdophis nuchalis (assembly GCA_039707465.1). NCBI lineage: Eukaryota > Metazoa > Chordata > Lepidosauria > Squamata > Natricidae > Rhabdophis > Rhabdophis nuchalis. Next base: position 32,074,189 of record CM077646.1, on the reverse strand, counting down.
TCAGCGAATGACGGAATAAATTGGCGGTAAAAATTTGCAAATCCCAAAAAACTCTGTAGTTGTTTACGAGTACGGGGAGGGGCCCACTCCGTCACTGCCTTGACTTTAGCAGGATCCATTTCAATTCCCTCAGAAGAGATACGGTAACCCAAATAGTCAATTTTTTCCTGGTGAAACTCACACTTAGAGAGCTTGGCATAAAGTTCTGCGGAACGCAGTTTGTTTAACACGGAGCGCACCAGTTTAACGTGCTCGTCGTGTGTTTGTGAGTAAACCATTATGTCATCAATGTAAACAATAACTCCCTTGTAAAGGTGCTCGTGGAGAACCTCATTTATCAGTTGCATAAATACTGAAGGGGCACCTTGAAGACCGAAAGGGAGGACTTTAAATTGAAAACATCCCAGCGGGCAGTTAAAAGCTGTTTTCCATTCGTCCCCCTCTTTGATTCTGACCCTGTAATAGGCTTCACGTAAGTCCAATTTCGTAAAAATCTTACCGGTAGCCAGGTGAGCAAGCATGTCCTTCATGAGCGGAAGGGGGTAGATATTGTGTTCACAAATGGTGTTGAGATAGGAGTAGTCTTGTATTAATCTTAGAGTACCATCTTTTTTCTCCCTAAACATAACTGGTGCAGCTACACGCGGCCTAGCTGGTTCAATGAAACCCCGTTGAAGATTTTTATCGATGAATTTACGTAATTCCTCCATCTCCCGTGGGGTCATGGAGTACATGCGAGGTTTGGGCAATTGAACCCCAGGGAGGAAATCAATTGAACAGTCAGTAGCTCTATGAGGAGGGAGGGAATCACAAGATCTTTCACTGAAAGCATCCTTTAGGTCCCAATATTCTTTGGGAATTTTCTCTTCGCCTGGTATGGCTTCAGGTGATGGAAAATCCAATAAAGGTGCAGCAGATTCAATAAGGGGAGGTGGGTGATTTTGCGGGGGCTGATCAGTTTCTGACGGAAGACAGGTATGTTCCGGGAGGGATAAAGGTATGCGTACCCAACCTTCCTTCCAGTTTATCAGAGGATTCCATTTACGAAGCCAGTTGACCCCCAAAATTACAGCATTATCGGCAATGGCAGTTACAATAAAGTTGATGGTCTCAGTATGGCCCGTGCCTATAGAAACATGAATTGGTTCGGTGATAAAAGATGCTGGGGTTCCCCCAGCTACAGAACCATCCATTTGGCAAAAGGCTATGGGAGTTTTCAGGGTCTTAAGGTGAAAACCCATCGAAGACACGATGTCTTGGCTTATGAGACATTTTGAGCAACCAGAGTCAATGAGAGCCTGCACATTGCATGTACGGCCAGTAGATGGAGCTAAAAGCATTAAATTTATATAAAGGGGCCCGGAGCGATGACTCACCAGATTGTCGTCAGAAGAGTCTGAAGACGCCTCCCAATCATCAGGGCCAGCGGTGGGCTGGTCAGCAGAGAGGTTGATGGGCTCCACCCCACTCATAGCCGGTTTGGTGCGCGCGATTGGCGTCTTAGGATGTTTCCGGTCCGAGGAAGAAAGTGGGCGTGGAGGTGGTCTTGATCGGCATTTGTCTGCCCAGTGCCCCTCCTTTCCACAGCGATAACAGCTGCCTGAGCGAGGCTGGGTTGTTCTCCCCTCCCCCCTTTGTATGCGTACATCCTTCGCAGGGGGGTGAGATTTGGGGCTATCTTCCTGTGGTTTTTTCTCCAAACGGACTGGATCCTGCAAGTGGGCTTGATCCAATTCAACATCTGAAGCTAGATCTATCCATTCATCCAAAGTCTCGGGGCGAAATCTGTTCACACATGTTTGATAAATGTCTTTATTCAGCCCTTCAACATAAATGTCCATTAGGGCCTGTTCACTATACCCAACCATAAACACTGATAACTCCTGAAAAATCTGCGTGTAAGCCTGAACAGACATGCCCCCCTGCTGTAAGGTTTTTAGTTTCATCTTTGCTTTCCTCTCAACACGGGGGTCTTCAAAACGCCTTCTAAGAGCATTCATGAAACGATCGAAATCGCGCAGCGCAGGTGAGCGGCAATTATGCAATGAAACCAGCCACTTAGAAGCTTGATCTTCTAAGGTCATAGAAACAATTCTGATTTTGATTTCATCGTCCAAATCAGCTGCGTAAAACTGCATGAAATTATCGACGTGAATTAGAAAAAACGCCAGTTTGTCGGCACTTCCGTCGTATTTTACACCCAAAGGAGGCAGTTTTGCAAGTCGGCGGGGGTTAATGGGATTGGCTTCTCTTCCAGCCTGAGGGGCGGGGGAGGGTGTTGAACTCCTGCTTTGCCTGGCAGAAGCTGCCTCTCTCCGCAATTCCCTGCCGGCCTGAGGAGGGGGGGATGGTGTTGAAGCCCTGCTTCGCCTGGCAGGAGCTGCCTGTGAACCTTTTGGCTGTTTGCGATCCGCCTCCCTCCCCCAGATTTTTTCCAGGGCCATTCTTTTCTCATCTGCCTGGCGGAGTAAATCCTGAGCCATTTCTTTTAATTCCCTTTCTTCTCTTAAGAGCTCCGGAATGACCTTCTTTGGGGAAAGTCGACGCCTGGAGACGTTTACCCCACTCATTCCTACCCCTTCGGACCACCGTTTTGGTTTGACTGATTCTTCAGCTGGCAGATTTAGATCTAGGCCAGCCAAGCAGTCCATCACTGACCTGGTCTCTTCAGATTGAACAGGAGGATGCGATGCTTCAGCTCCCATAATTGTTTCAGGCAGGACCTCCACCAACGGAGGCTCCTCTTGTGAAGGTTCCGACATCAGGTCAGGGTTTTTTGTGTTTCTCAGCTTAATGTCAGGCCTGCTTCTTCGTTGACTTAGGAAAGACCACGCTTAGACATTATTTTGAAATGAATAAGGCTCCTTTTACTAAGTAACAATAGCGTACAGACCAAGTAAAGCTGAGAATGAATAGTTTAGGCGCGAACAGAAAGTATTAAGCTTAAGCCCATCCCAATCCCCAAACCCCCCCTTTGCACTGTCCAATATGCTTCCATCTCCAACATCAGGTGGGCAGGTCTTCACCATCCTGGAATGCAGGTCCGTTAACCAAGAGATAACACGAACCATCAACATTGTCCACCAGCAGAACACACTCATCCCAACGCCCCCCACCCTCCCCGTTTCCATGGCAGCGAAGCAGGAACTAGCGAGACTGACATACACACACAGTGATAGATGGGTGGGGGAGAGGAGAGAGAGACAGATACAGAGAGAGAGAGAGAGAGAAAGAGAGAGAGACAGAGAAAGAGAAAGAAAGAAAAATAGGGGAAAAAGATGAATGGAAGGTGGGAGGGAAGAAGTGAAGGAAAGAGGGGGAGGGAGGAGGAAGGGAGGAGTGAAAGAAGGAAGGAAAGAAATAAAGAAAAAGAAAGAGGGATGGAGAGTAGGAGGGAAGGAAGGAAAGAAGGGAGGAGGGGGGAGGGAGGCAATGGAAGGAAGGAAAGGAAAGGAATGGAAAGGAAAGGAAAGGAAGAAATCTATTTTCCTATTTCCTTCCACCTCAAGCTACCTGTTTGGTTAACCAGGTTAAAGATCAATTTTTCTCCCAGTGGTCATTTCAAAGGAATCATATCCTCTGAGTCATTTCCTGGATTCAAACCAGCATCTCAAAGAGTCATGGGCTGCCTTTATATATAACGAGTGCCCATAAATCCATTTTTACCATCTTCAGAAGACCAAAGACCAGCCAGAAATGGAAGGAAGAAAGAAAGAAAGAAAGAAAGAAAGAAAGAAAGAAAGAAAGAAAGAAAGAAAGAACGAACTTATGACCACAATTGAGCCCAAAATTTTGGTTGCTAAGCAAGACTGTTAAGTGAGTTTCACCACATTTTCCAAGTTGGCCACGGGTCACATGACAGCTGAGCCACTCCCACAAAAAAGGCCACACCTTTTGGCTCTCAAAAGAAATTTCAGTAGTGGTACTGTTGATATTTGGCTCTATTGACTAATAAGTTTGCCCACCACTGCCCTAGACGGCCAAGTGAGCCGACTCCCCCCCCCCACGTGTGCATGCGCTGCCTGTTCCCCCTCCCCCCTCCTCCTCTAGGCCAGCCGGTCCGCAGAATTTTCTTTAAAATGAAACCGGTCCCTGGTGCAAAAAAGGTTGGGGACCCCTGGCTTATAAGATGTTCTCCACCCACCAGATTCCCCCCCCCCAATAGATCCCCTTGTCCTAAGTTGGTATGAGACCGCTAATGACTCTTTCTATTCATCTTTTGCCTTAAGGGAACTCATTGGTCAAACTTTGAGATTTCCATCGAGCAAAAATGATCCCATTCCACCTTTTACATATTCCATTCTCTACAAGGAATCTTCGCCCAGTTTTAGACCTTTTCCTGATCCATTTCCTGATTGGCTGGCTGGGAAAGGGACAGCCCAGGCAGGTCTTCCTCTGCCAGATATTCATATGAGAAGTTAGAGAAAGGATTATAGTTTCTATGTTCTCCTTTATCTCTGAGACATCCATCAATAGCAGCATTGGCCTTGGGGTTGTATGAAGGGTTTCTCCCAGTTTCTTCCATGCCAGCTTTACCTTCATTCCATCCCATAAACGTTTCCTTCTTCCCATTTTTAAAAAGCAGTTTCTCCTTTAACAATTGGCTGGCTGAATAATAATTGATGGTGAGTCTGTCCCATGGATGTTTCTTTCTCCCCAGGTGTTTTCCATATCTTTCCCTCTAGCAGGATACTTGGATCAGTAATCGATTGGGGGGGGGGGGGGTTGTCCCGCCCAGGAATATTTGTTTCTCTCCAGTTTTTAACACCCCCCCCCCTCTTTTTAACGACGGGATTGGGCCAATAATAATTGATCGGCGATCCGTCCTGGAAATGTTTGCTTCTTTCCAATTTGTTCTTTTCAAAATTCTCTCTTTTTCCTTTAAGAAGCCAGCGAAATTAACCGCAATAGCAACAACAATTCATCTCGGTTTATCTCCTGTCCGGAGTCCACAGGTGGCCACCTGATTTGCAGGAAAAGAAACGAAATTTAACTTTCTCTTTCTTTATCCCGGCCGAGGGAGGCGGCGATGGCGACCGAAAGTTCCTTTAAAGATTTTCTGGAAGAAGCCACCTTTAAAGATTTTCTGGAAGAAGCCACCTGCTCCATTTGCCTGGACATTTTCCAGGACCCCGTGCTCATCCCGGTGTGCGGCCACAACTTCTGCCGGGACTGCCTGACTCGCAGTTGGGGGGCGTCGGAATCGGAGGCTTCCTGTCCCCAATGCAGGCAGACCTTCGCGCCCCGCAGCCTCCTCCCCAACAGGCAGCTGGCGCGGCTGCTGGAAGAGGCCAGGCGGTGCGGGAGCCAACCCGACGAGGAAGAAGAGAGCTTCTGCCCGAAGCACCGGGAGCCCCTCAAGTTCTTTTGTAAGGATCACGAGACCCTCATCTGCGTTGTCTGCGACCGATCCAAAGAGCACAAAGGCCACTCGGTGATCCCTGCGGAGGAGGCTTTCCTGGAATACCAGGTAGGAGTCAGCCAGGAGGAATCGCTGCGGAGGGGCGTCCAGATTCTTGATCTTCCTGGCAATCCTGAGATCACTTTACTTGCTTCCTCTGTTGTCGGCAAACTCGGTTTAGCCTGGCCCAGATGCCCATCAGAACCAGAGAGGAGAGGCGATTCAAGGGACTTTTATTGAATTATTTCAAAAGCGTCTTGGCAGTTAAAGGAGCCAAGACCCCTGAACGACGTAAAAATACATATTTTATGTAGTTATGATTAAGGAAGTTAACACCCTAAAAATCATTCATGGGCTCCTTCTCACATGTTACTTTTTATTGGATTATTGCAGTTTACCCTCATTGCATATTTATGCCAATTAGCTTTCTTATCAAATGGGTGTGTGTTTTATTATTATTATTATAAGCTAGAAGTTACCAAAGTTGATGTCTACGTTCTTTAGCTGGCATCCTTCCAGCTTTCTTGCAACTTTATTGTTGCTAGGCAGCAGTGCCGCCCCTGCCCCCCCCAAAAAATTGTTACTGGTCTTATTACACTCATCTGCCACTTTCTGCGTGGGCCATTCCTTTAACAAACTTCCCTAATTCCAACCGGAGACCTTCACCTCCTGCTTCACCCTTTCTGCCTGCAATTTTTTGAAGAGAGATCTCCCATTTGTTAAGTGACAGTATTGAAAAAAGTAATTTATGAAAGTTTTTCACATTTGTGACCATTGTAGCATCCCTGTGGTCACTGATCAAAATTGGGATGATTGGCAACCGGCATTTATTTATGATAGTTGCAGTGTCTCAGTCTTGCTTAGCAACAGAAATTGCATGTAGGGAGAAACAGGCTCCCTTTGCAGGCTCCCTTTCCAAATTTAGAGCAAAATTGTCATTGAGTCCTCCAAAATCTTGAGTACAGACCCCGAAAAACACTCCTTGATCAGCCCAAAGGTTCATTTCTCAGTGATGCTTCTGGGATGAGTGCAACCAGCAGACACTGGCAGCTCCCTTTAATGCCGTTGCAGGTAGTCCTCGACTTAGAACTGTTCGTTTAGTGACTGTTCAAAGTTACAACATCACCCTTATGATAATTGCAGCATTCCGTTCTCCCATGATCAAAATTTGGACTCTCAGCAACTGCCACGTATTTATGACGCTGAATTATAGTGTATCTTCTAATTGGGTCTTCACTCCAATGTAATATTTTATGGAAAAGAAATTAAAAACTTGTATTTTCTCCTCAGATGAAGGTGGAAGATTGCCTGAAGACTCGGAAGGAGGAGAAAGAAAAAATAGCTACATACAAAAGAGACACAGAGCAAACAGTTCAGGAGAGGCTTGTAAGTATGGATCCAACAGTGAGGAGCTTCTGAGCCAATAGGAAGGAGAACCACACCCGCCATCTTTAATAATAGGCAGCCTGTTTGTAAGTACGAGTTAAAGGAAATTCGAGATGAAGACGGTGTTAGGGCAGAGAACTTGGTCTTAACCTGGGGACTGAGATGTCACCATTACCTGAATGAGTCACAGTTGGGTTAAGTGCACCTATCCCTTGAGCCACATTTTATGCAATGGGTTTTGCTTGCTTTATAAATTAATGGAAATATATTTCATCTTATTGAAAACATTTTTCTGTCTACTTTTTGGGAATCCCTGATTGCCAAGAAAATTTTCATGAGAGATCTTTTAAATTGGAGCCTTTCTTTTTTAGAACCTTCCACTCTGTGCTTTTTAAAATCAAAAGGGTTTTTTTTCTCCTTAGGAAATTCTCCCACCTCACTTTTTAAAAAAATAATAATTTTTTTATTTTTTTTTAACATAAACACAAATAATACAAACTTCACAGAGAAAAAAAGAAAGAAAAACCATCAAAAAGCCATTCCACATAACAGGTTATCAATTTTTAAGAATGTATCAATTCATCATTCAACCTTATAGGTTTCTATAAGTTTCTTCCAAAGTTATCACTTATTTTTGTGTTGATTATTACAATTCTTATATCTCAACCCTAATCTTACTAATTATTTTAACATCCTTTTATATACAGTATGATTATATAATGGCTTTCTATTTATAAGGCCAACAAAGAGAGAGAGAGAGAAAAAGAATGGATTTGAAAAAAAAAAGTTCACTAGATAGTGTCCTTTAAAGGATATTTTAACCGGGTGTTCGGCTGGACTTTCCAATCGCTGCACCCCACCGCGGGGAGGCGGAACCGGACACTCCTATATGGTTCCGCCCCAGGCTTCTAATGGACCCGGAAAGGTTCCAGAGGGAGCTTGGGCCAATTCCTGTGACCCTGCCCCGCGACTCGACTGAGGACCTAGTGGCCGCATGGTTAAGTGCGGCCACGGGGGCCTTGGACCGAGTTGCGCCCTTGCGGCCTCTCTTGCGGCGACGAATCACCCGGGCTCCTTGGTTCACTGAGGAGCTCCGGGGGATGAAACGCCACAAGAGATGCCTAGAGAGTAGATGGAGATCCTCTCGCTCCGAAGCCGACCGAACACTAGTGAGAACCCATATTAGGGCTTATTTAGTGGCGATAAGAGTGGCCAAATGGGAGTATTGTGCCACCCTTATTGCATCCGCAGATAACCGCCCTGCCGCCCTGTTTGGGGTGACCCGCTCCCTCCTTCACCAGAGGCCGCGGGAAGCCCCTCTGCAAGGGCGAGCAGAGGAATTTGGGATTTATCTGCAGGAGAAAATCACTCGGATTCGGAATGAGCTACCCTCCATCGACAGTGGTCCTGTGGGACTGTCCGAGGCTAGTCTTGAGGCTCCTTCTTGGGAGGAGTTTGACTTTGTTACCACCGAGGATATGGACAGGTTGTCAAGGAAACTTAGGGCGACCACATGTTTATTGGACCCGTGTCCCTCCTGGCTTGTACTGGCATCCTGGGAGACGACACGAGGCTGGCTCCAGGGCATTGTCAACGCATCTTTGAGTGAGGGGTCCTTACCTGCCGTCTTGAAAGAGGCGGTAGTGAGGCCCCTCCTCAAGAAGCCGTCCCTGGACCCAGCTTTACTAGAGAACTATCGTCCGGTCTCCAACCTTCACTTTTTAGTGAAGGTTGTCGAGAGTGTGGTGGCCCAACAGTTTCCGCGACACCTGGAGGAAGTTGATTATCTAGACCCGCGCCAGTCCGGCTTCCGGCCCGGTCACAGTACTGAGACGGCATTGGTCGCGTTGGTTGATGATCTCTGGAGGGCGCGGGATAGAGGGTATTCCTCTATCCTAGTCCTATTAGACCTCTCAGCGGCTTTTGATACCATCGACCATGGTATCCTATTGCACCGATTGGGGGGGTTGGGGCTGGGAGGCACCGTTCTGCGGTGGTTCTCGTCCTACCTCTCTGGTCGGTCGCAATATGTGTTGACGGGAGGGCAGAGGTCGACCTCGAGGCCTCTCCTATGTGGGGTTCCTCAGGGGTCGGTCCTCTCGCCCCTCCTTTTCAACACATATATGAAGCCGCTGGGTGAGATCATCCGTGGTTTTGGGGTGGAATACCATCTGTACGCTGATGACACTCAGTTGTACATATCCACCCCAAACCACCCCAACGATGCCGCCGAAGTGCTGTCCCGGTGTCTGGAAGCCGTACGGATCTGGATGGGTGGTAACAAACTCAAACTCAACCCTGCCAAGACTGAGTGGCTGTGGTTTCCGGCACCCCGGTTCAGCCAGATCACTCCAACTCTGGCCATTGGGGGCGAAACACTGGCCCCCGTGGAGAGGGCGCGCAATTTGGGTGTCCTCCTGGATTCCCGGCTGTCCATGGAGGACCATGTGGCAGCCGTGGCCAGGGGGGCGTTCCATCAGGTTCGCCTGATGCGCCAACTGCGCCCCTTACTGGACCGGGCTGCCCTACGCACAGTCACTCAAGCACTCGTGACGTCCCGACTCGACTACTGTAATACTCTCTACATGGGGCTTCCCTTGAGGTGCACTCGAAAGCTACAGCTAGTCCAAAACGCAGCCGCGCGGGTGATTATGGGAGCCACTAGATGCTCCCACATAACACCGATCCTGCGCGAGCTGCATTGGCTTCCTGTGGCCTTTCGAGTGCGCTTCAAGGTTTTGACTACCATCTTTAAAGCGCTCCATGGCTCGGGACCTAGTTATATGCGAGACCGCCTCCTGCCCCATACATCCCTCAGACCAATCCGCTCCCACAGAGAGGGCCTCCTCAGGGTACCGTCGGCCGGACAATGCCGACTGGCGACGCCCAGGGGAAGAGCCTTCTCTGTGGCGGGGCCAGCCCTTTGGAATGACCTACCCCCTGAATTACGTACCATCACCGACCTCCGCCTCTTCCGCCAATGTCTTAAGACATATCTGTTTCAACAAGCCGGCCTAGCCTAACCTCCCTTGGGGACTTAAGATAGTTTTAAATTGGGTTTTAAAATTTGGTTTTAGCGCAGGATGGGGTTATTTAAAAGTTTTTTAAATTATATTTATTGTATTTTTGTATGTTTTTTAAATTTCCTGTGTGCCGCCCTGGGTCCTCTGTGGAGAAGGGCGGGGTATAAATTTAAATATAATATAATATAATAATGAATTCTATGCCTCTCTGAAATAATTATTTTTTAAAAGTAATCTCATTGTATGAGTTTTAGATCTAACAGTTTATCATGTAGCTTAATATCAATATCCACAATTCTTATCAAATATTTTAACATCGATCTATTTCTTCTTTAACAGTGTCTTTAAACTCTGGCTAACTATTAACATCCCTTATTTAGTTTCGTCATACCAATATAAATTCCATAGTAATATAATGTGAAACAATCTTGATCTTTATAAGTAGTTATTAATTAAACAATAATTTCCCAACAACAATATAACCATCTAAGTAATTGATTAATTATTAATCATCTAAGTATAACAATTCCCATTTTATCAATATTAACAATCATTTCCCCATTACTCTATAGTTCTTCAATAGTATCTAATAGCATCTTACATCTATCTATAGATAATTAAATGTATATCATTAACCAAGACATTTATTATAAATTAATCTTATTGTGAGTGTCTATAATTGTTATTTACAGTCAATTGACTAATAATCCTTTGATGATATTTTACACACAGCCTGGCTGGTTATTACTCATCAAGGGATAATAATTTCCCTTTTCAACCAGTGTCTTTCCAGTGGTGGATTAAATTTGTCTCTTCTATAATTTGTGATTTCCGTCTCTTTTTATTTCCTTTTCCAGGTCCTTTGTCAACTTCTTTTGGCATTTTATAATCCGATATAAATGTCCCATCATAACGCTGACCAACTCCTTTCCATACATATTGTTTACTGTTAAATGTCAAGTTTGTTCCTGGAGAGATTTCTCCTTTTTTTTTCTTTTCTCTTTTCTTCTTCTTGCTGGTCAAATTGAGATCCAAATTCCTGATAACCTCCTGATAAGCTTTGGATGTTGTCCCCTCCTCTGCTCTTTCCCAGTGATTTAGTGGGTTTGCATCATCATTGTCCTCTTCAATTAAATTAAGTTCATTATCTTGTTCACTTTCCTCTTCTTTTATTTTTTTAATTTCTGGAATCTTCAATTGGTCTTCACTTAAAATAGTAAATGATTTTCTATCAAATATGTCATCTAATCTTCTTATTCCATTCAAAATTTCAGCCAAAAGCTCCTGATTTTCTTTGGTATATATATATCTATATGTGTGGACATATTGACAAATCCACAAGATAAAAGAATAGGTCTAATTGCCTCCTATTTGTTGGCTTTCTTTAGTGTATCTGAGAGCTTAACTGCTCTTAAGTACCCATCAACAATCCACTATTTCCAGAGGGAACAGAATGTAACAAAGTAGCTTAGGAACTTCTTTGTTAGAGGAGGAGCAGAAACAAAGTAAAATTAAAGTAAAGTCCTTGTTTAAGTTTTAAAAATGCGCAATAAAGTTTCACAAATATTCCTTAAAATTGTAGAAATAATCCAAATTTCCAGATTTTAAGTAAAGTAGATTAGAAGGAAAAGATGGTAAATAAATCAGCCATAGTCCATTCTCTTTCAGCGCAAGTGGAAATGGCTTTGTTCTTTGTTCTTATGCTTCAGTCTGCCATTTCAAAGAATTTTATTAACAGGAGAAATCTGTCAATTCGGTTAAGTCCGCCGCTTATTTCAAAATACAAAGCTTTAGTAAAAAAGAAAAAGTTTCTTTGCGAAGTGTTTCAAAAGCAAGATAGCATACCTTCCCGGTGTTTTGCACTTTCACTTTAAAGTTCCTTTCAGCTCGGAAACTCTCCTGTCGCCTTATGCCCCCACAAAGGGGGGGGGGTACATTTCGTTGCCCTTCAGAAGCTTTCCTTCATGTCAAACAGGGATCTTGCGAGACCCCTGTGTCCAGCGAAGCTTGCTCCAGGACAGCTTAGGTTCCTATCGAACCATGGGGGAGACGAAAGTTCAACCAGGGTCCCTGCAGCTTAGAGACCTCCGGTTGTGCCGGCGCAAGTAGCTCCGCCTTCTCCTCCCACCTCACTTTTGGATTCTTCAAGGAATCAATCTGCTTATTATAATAATTAAAATTAAAATTAAAATTAAAATAATTAAGTTAAAGTAAAAATGTGCATTTTGCTTTTTCTATTTGTTATTCTAGGACATCATCAAAAAAGTGAAAAAATATGTAGTGGCTGACTTCAGAGAGTTACAACTCTGGTTAGAAGCACAAGAGAAGCTTCTATTGAGTGAAATGGAAGAAGCGGAGAAGGAGATTATGGGAAGAAAGGAGAAAGGTTTGGCCAAGCACATGGAGCAACTGTGCTCTCTTGACCATCTCATCCAGGAGATAGAAGAGAAGCATCAGCAGCCAGCCAGCAAACTCTTACAGGTCAGGCAGGAAGTGGAGATCATAGAATCCTATGGATGGAAGGGACTTTAGAGCAGGGGTGGATTTCAAAATTTTTTACTACCTATTCTGTGTGCATGGTCTATTTTGTGGGTGTGTCTTGGTGGTCATGTCCAAGTTGATGTCACTCACCAGGAGATGTCATGGATTGGGTAAAATGTGGTGAAGCTCACTCGCAATGCTCCTTCCTCTGCATGGCGGCCTTGTCCTAGTAAACTCCTTCTCCTTTCTGGCAATTTTCCTCTCTTTTAGAGGCACCAATTAATCCAGACAATGGTAAGGTTTCTACTGCAGCAGTGGGTTGGTGTAGATGACGTCTGAGTAGACTTCTAGCGTTACATTGCTGTGCTACCTTTCTTTCTTTCCCTCTCTCTCTCTTTCTCCCTTTCCACATTCCTGCCATATAATGAGATATAGAAAGTTTGGCTCCACTCACAAGCAGGGAATCATCCAAACCCTTCTAGAAACAGAAAGCCCATATTGCATAAACCCCCAAACTTCAAAAACATAGAACCATATAAGAATCCTACCTTTTATCCAGTTTGTTGTTCAGCTGATCAAAAAACAAACTGCTGAATGTCACTTTGCAAACCTTCTTCTGAGCAGCTTTTCAATTTAAAGTAGTTTGCAGCATTAAGACCTGTGGACCAACTCACAGAATTCCACAGCCGGGCATGGATAAAAGGACAAACTAGATAAAAGGTAGGATTCTTGTGAGTGGAGCCAAACTTTGTATATCTCATTATCTGGCAGGAATGTGGAAAAGGAGAAAGAGAGAGAGAGAGAAAGAGAGAGAGAGAGAAAGAAACAAACAAAGAAAAACAGCACAGCAATTTATTTTGTCTCTCTTTTTTTAAGGACATTGGAAGCATCTTGAAGAGATATGTGGACCCACCTTCTCTGCCATCTCAGAGATCAGCAGATCCAGTTTTCCAAATGTGGAAATTCTGGTTTGTTTTTAGCACTATTTTAATTTAAAGACAATCTATTTTTCAGGAGTTTTTATATATTTCCTCAAACAACCTCAACACAATATACGGTAATTAGCAAGGTTTGATATGGTGAATTGCTTTGGGTCATTGCATAGTCAATCAGATGTTTAGACTCAATTTGTATTTCTCTCTCTCTCTATTTCTGTCTCTCTATCCCTCTTCTTACCTATTTATTTATACTCTTTCTCTCTCTCCCTCTCTTTCTACTGTATTTCCACCCCCCCTCTCCCTTTATCTATCTACCTACCTACTCCCTCCCTCCCTAATGTATATATCTCTCTTTCTCTCCCTCTCTATCCCTCTACCTACCTACCTACTTTTTAAAAAAAGCCTCTTCAAAACCTGGGTCCGTCTTATACTCTGGTGTGTCTTATACTCCGAAAAATACGGTAAATGCCACACACAACCAGGCATCACATAAATGCAACATGTAGAACAGCCCAGTGCAAACATTCTGGAGAGAGGGGAAGAGAGAAGTTTCTTGAGGATGGGCTCCAGCACCAGACCGAAAGCTTGGAAGAACAAACCTCTGGTCCCAGTGAATGACTCAGACTGGATCCTGTAGCCAGCCAATTCTCAACCACCATCTGATGTTTTAGAAAGCTGCTTCCATTGGCAGGTTGATTAACAATGTTCGTTTGTCTTGCTAGGTTCGGGCGTTGGGAAATATATGTGAATCCGGTGGATTTACTTGGAGACCCGAAATGGACAATCTGGGATTACATCGATATCACGGTGTTTCTGAAAAGTGCCATGAAAAAAATGAGAGGTAAAAAAAAAGCCATCAAGGTTTTACGCTGGATGAGAGTCTGATTCCAGGGCCTCCAAGAGAGATTTTGGGCTGGTGTCACAGGGACCAAAGAGGGATCGATTTCAGGATAAGCGGAAGAGACACCCTCCTTTCTCTGGGGAAAAGGCCTTGTGTCTTGGCACCAAGAACGGGGAGAGGAGCTTTCTGGTTTCTACCATTAAAGATGGGATACCTAAAAATGGGAACCATTAGCTACTCATAATTGACCATTTACAGGTAGTCTTCAACTTACAACAGTTCACAGTTAGAATGGCACTGAAAAAAGTGACTTAGGACCGTTTTTTACACTTATGACCATTGTATCACCCCCACAACCACATAATTTACATTTGGATGCTTGACAATAAGTTTATATTTATGACGGTTGCAGCGATCATCTTTTGTGACCTGACAAGCAAAGTCAATGGGGAAGCCAGAGACGTTAATAACCAGAGGAATTCACTTAACAAATGTGGCAAGAGAAGTCATAAAATGGGGCAAATCGTAACAAATCTCTCACATAGCGACACAAATTGTGGCTCGATTGTGTGCATAAGATGAGACTACCTGTATTCTTTGTGTCTTAAATTTATGTGCACTGATCATTGGGGAAGCAGAATAAGCTTCCACTAAGTATCTATATAAACAAAAATGTAACTATGAGTTTGTTCAAAACCGCTAATCTCAGAAACTACTGCACCGATCGCCACCAAATTTTCACACAACGTTCCCTACAAGTGCAGCATCAATGATACATATAGATTGTGTGGATGGCACACCGGCGCCAGGTACACGCCACACCAATGTAAAACTGCAGCTCTTCTGTGTGTTTCCCTCACTTGTCCCCTCCCCTTCGCGGCCCCTCCCACACGGCCGCTTTTCAGGTCACGTTACTTGCACGAGTGGTGGAGCGGTCTGCGTCATATCTGCAACGGTCGCCTCCTCAGTGACCTCTCTCTACTGCAGCCCCCCATTGGCCAACTCCCCCACCCCCACTCTCTCTCTCTCTCTAGGTAGGTAAGTAGGTAGGTATGTAGAGTGATAGAGGGAGAAATACGGTAGGTAGGTAGATAGGTAGGTAGAGCGATAGAGAGAGTGGGAAAATACACTAGGTAGGTAGGTAGGTAGGGGGATAGGGAGATATACAGTAGGTAGGTAGAGAAATAGAGAGAGGGAAAATACAGTAGGTAGGTAGGTAGGTAGATAGAGGGAGGAACATGGTTGGTTGGTCTGTAGGTAGGTAGGTAGGTAGGTAGGTAGGTAGGTAGGTAGGTAGGTAGGTAGGTAGAGGGATAGAGAGGGGGGAGAAATACAGTAGGTAGGTAGGTAGTGTAAGGGAGGGAGGGGAGGGAGAGGGAGGGGAAACCGAGGCAGAGAAGGAAGGGGGTCACTTAGAGGGTCTATGAAGCAAAACCTTTTCATTTAAACAAACTTAGCCACAGCAATGCGTGGCGGATACAGCTAGTAATAGAATATATACAAAAAGATCTTGATTTATGACCATAGTTGAGCCCAAAATTTCCATTGCTAAGCAAGGCGGTTGTTAAGTGGGCTGTCCCCCATTTTATGATTCCCCCCCCCTGCAGTTATTAAGAAAATCACAGCTGTAAAGTGAATCTGGAATCTTCCCCCATTGACTTTGCTTGTCGGAAGCTCCCCAGGAAGGATGCAGAGGACAATCCCAGGCCCCGGGAGGCTGCAACCCTTGTAAATAAGTGTCCGAATTTTGATCACATGATTGGGGAGGTGGCCACAGTCACAAATGTGAGAACAGGTCATAAATCACTTTTCAGTGTTGCTGTAACTTTGAACGGTCACTAAACAAATTGCTGTTAAGTTGAGGACCATCTGTATATGGAATATATAGTAACATATATTTATATCTGGTGGAATATATATAGCAACCAATGACATTTTAGTTTGTAGCTTTCCTTATTTCCTATTTCCTGATTTGAGGCTAAGGAAACCAAACAAGAGTATCTGTAGGGAGACCTTTCTGCTGCGCTAGTTCCAGTGGATTAGGTACCTTAAAGATGATGATGATCCAGTAAACGTTAATGATTTTACGATTATGACCTATTACTTGCTGTTTATATGTGCACTGTGAGCTTATGCATAGGAGACAAATTCCCTGTGTGTCATAACACAAATATAGCTATTCTATTCTATTCTATTCTATTCTATTCCATTCAATTCCATTCCATTCCTACTCTACTGTAACTCTGTTCTACACATAATCGAGAAAATTGAAGTCATTCTTGGTGTAGAATGAAATATCTGGACAAATGGGAAAATATGGCCTGGGGCTGAAAGGAATATTGAATTTCTACCAAGCTAATAACATCCTGTTGATTTTACTGCCTGACTATGTTGGTGAGAGACGAGGTCTTTGGGAGTGGAGAAATTAGGTCCTTTGGGTCAAAACACAGCGAGGTTGGAGCATCAGGGTTGCCTCCACCATGTGGGCCATCAGACTGATGAAAGGAGAGGTTTCCTGTGCAAGATCCTCTCCTTTTCTACATGCATGTGATAGGCTGATGATCCCAGAGAAATGGGTGGATCTTCCTCATATTCCATCCTGTGTCCCATGTTCCCTCTGGGGGATCCTTCTGACTCTGCCAGTTGAGAATTGAAACATGGGAGCCTCTTGCTCTGCCTGATCTTCTGGATTAATGCTCCAACTAGAGTCCCTGTTCAACCTTAATTGTCTCACCAAATCACTGAAAGCAAAGCCAACCACTCTTCACTCCCAATCCCATTACTCTCACCTGCAAGATGGAAGCTTAAGAGAATTGTGCAGGGATGCTAAAAGAGGTGGAACACTATGAAGGGTTGGAAGGACGTGGCCAGAGGTCTTCAACCTTGGCCACTATAGGATTTGTGGACTTCAGTTCCCAGAATTTTGCAGCCAGCATGGCAGAGCTGGAGGGCGATCATCTTAGGGGCGACCACATGGGAGACTAGAGACCAGGGGAATTGACCAGTGGAGCCAAGAGACGAAGAGCTGAGCGTTGGAGCCAAGAGCGGGACAAACGGATCCTGAGGTTGTGAAACTGAGTGGCAGATGGAGGGAAGGCAGATGGACTGGCAGGTGGCAAAGGCAGCCTAAGTGAATAGAATGAGAAGGCAAGAGGGGTATTGAACAGGCCGGAGATGAACAGAGGATGGGACTAAGACAGTGGGGGAGTCCTTGGAGAGAAGGGAGCAGAGGGGATCTGGAGACCAGCAGCCCCATCAGGGGAATTTTGGGAGTTGAAGTCCACAAGTCTGACTGTTGCCAAAGGTGGAGAACCCTCGACCAGCAAAGCTTAGGTGTTGTTTAAAAAAACAACGAGTCTTCCAGTCCTGGAGGGAGTGTTTGGAAGCTGAACTCCATTCACACAAGAGGGTTAAATTCTTGGGGCTGAAGGCACAATCCAGACCTGCAGCTGAAGCTCTTATTCTTTTTCCTTCCTTCCTTCCGTTCCCCCTTACAGAGAATGTCACTCTGGATCCAGAAACAGCCCATCCTCACTGGCTGGATATCTCCGAAGATCAAAAAAGTGTCAAAGGAGTTAAACCAATGAAAAAAATAAATCCTGTCCGAAATAGCAAGAGATTTGAATATAATCCATATGTCCATGCATGTCAGAAGTTCTCATCAGGGCGACATTTCTGGGAAGTTATTGTAGGAGATGGAAAAGGATGGGGTGTAGGGGTTGCCAAACAGCCACTGAACGCAACAGATGTTGATGCAGAGACCAGGCACTGGCAGATTGGGGAATGGGAAGGGAAATACTTGGCCCTCTTTCCATCAGGACGCTCTGAACTCGTCCTGACTGAGAGACCCACGAGGATTCGCATCTGTCTCAACTGTGAAGAGGGGCAAGTGGCCTTTTTTGATGCCAAGACCGCAGCTCTGCTCCATACATTCTCAGACGCTTCCTTGGTTGGAGTGACCCTTTGGCCCTGTTTCTATTTACACGAGGGTGCCTCCCTGACACTCCCCTCAAAGAAGGGACATCCTTAGGCAAAACTTTGGAAAAATCCCTATTTGCCAAGCTGTGATCTCTGAAAACCTTTAAAGCAACAGTTCCTTAGCTTTTTCCCAATTCAGCTTCCTTGATTGTGTATTCTATGCTGCACTGAGTTGCTTGCAGTGGTGTATCCTTAGAAATTGAAATTGAAGGAATTGAAGGAATTGGTGAGTCAGGGTTTTATTTATTAGAATAAGTTTTTTAAATTTTATATATTTTGTATGTATTTTAACATCCCTGTGCGCCGCCCTGGGTCCATTTGGAGAAGGGCGGGGTATAAATTTAATAAATAAATAAATAAATAAATAAAAAATGAGGTATCCAATAGAAGCTTGATAGACTCTACTGTCCTTTGTTCAGGCGTATCAATATTAAAGATAGCTTATCTTACAGCTGAACCCATAAATCCTGGGTTTTAGAAGCCCATCAGAGCTCTCCTGCCCATTTATGTACCAGACTTGTTTGTTTCATGTTTAATTGCAATCAGTGATTGTGTAAGTTCCCGTAATTAAATACATTCTGTAATCCTTCGCTGCTTTATTTCTTTTTTTATTTTAAATATACACATAATTGTCATAATCCCAACAACCCTAGCAGGGCTTCAGCAAGTATAGCCTCATAGGGTTTTTAATATTTATCTTACAAATCCTAGTCCTTTTTCTATCCTTTTATATTTATTGAAGTTATCTACAGAAATCGGATAACTCCTTGTCGGAGTGATTGTAATTTTATAGGTGTCTCATGGGTTGTAGTTCCTCCCTTTGCAATTTTGCGTCAATGAATGTATTTTTACCTTACTTTATTTGCCAATAGGAGATTTTATTTCTACTTTAGAGTGGCGTTGTTTGTTTTATACTCTTTGAAATCAGTGATTATTCCGTACAATACTGTATATACATGGAAAGAAAAGACCCACAGAAGACAATAGACAAAAACAAAGAATGCCATCTGTTAACAAGATAGGAGGTGTGAGTGTTATGTGGATTAAATGTTTCACCTGGTCAAGCCAAAATTCAAGTAGAATTGTTAATAGAATTGTAAAAATGAAATGCATTATTAATTAAATACATTACTTGACAAAATGCTGAATAACATTCTTTTTCCTTCCTGCTTTAAGCCACTCTGCTTCTTATTCAGTAACTAAAAGCAGAAGCCAGTCTAGCATTGTTAAGAAATGAAGCTAAAAGCCATGAGTTCTAATCCTGCTTTAGGCCCAAAGCCAGCTGGGTGACCTTAGGCCCCTTTTATTTTATTTTATTTTATTTTATTTTATTTTATTTTATTTTATTTTATTTTATTTTATTTTATTTTATTTTATTTATATTTATATCCCGCCCTTCTCCATAGTGGAACCAGGGCGGCGCACAGGAAATTTAAAAACATACAAAATACAAAAGGGGCCTCCCGGCTCACCTGCCCTCAACCCCACAGAATGAGAGGGGGAAGCAGAGCATGAGGATAGGTGGAGAAAAGGGGGAGAAAAGAGGAGGAGGAAGGGTGAGGGTTTGCAGCCTCTCCCCGCTTGAGGGGGAGCAGGTTCTTTGAAGGAGGGGTCTGTGAGAATCAAAGGGAAAATGGGATTGGCTAGCAATGGGAAGGCTGTTCCCCTTCTTTTTGGGGAGGGGGTAGGGAAGGAGGAAATGTGGGTGGAGCTATGGGGAAGGAGAGGTCAGAAGCGAAGTTTAAAGGCAGCTTGGCAGTAAGTTTGTCTTGGAAAATTAGGCCTGCAAGCTTGAAGGATGGGACACAGCCTTTGCCAACCCAAAGCAGCTCTAAATAAACCTAGTTTAGTTTGCCCAGCCCAATGCAGTTCAGGTAAGTTTACCTGAGCTTGTAAGCATGGTTGCAAGAGAGGAAAAGACCTGTAGATCCAAATGGGACGTATAATAATAATACGGATAGACTATAAGAAAGCGTTTGATTTAGTTCCCCACAAGTGGATCAAGAAATGCCTGAAAATCTTTAGCATCAGCAGCAACATATAAAAATTCATGGAAACTTCAATGAACCTCTGGAAAACGAAGCTTATGGCTAATGGAGAAGAACTTGGCGAAGTTGAAATTAAACGAGGCATTTTCCAGGATGATTCCCTTTCACCCCTACTTTTTATACTCTCAATGCTACCACTGACAACCATTTTGAAGAAGGTGAACTGTGGATACGAACTTGCAAAGAAAGGACTGAAAAATTCGCACTTGGTGTACATGGATGATTTGAAACTGTTTGGTAAAACAAAAACTGAACAGAATTTATTAATTGAAAGCACAAAAGAATTTAGCCAAGACATTGGTATGCAGTTTGGAATTGACAATTATGCAACAATGGCAACCAAAGCAGGCAAGGTCATAGAAGATGATGGAATAGAAGTTGAGAATGAAGAAATGGTAAAGGCAGTAAAACCAGAAGAAGGCTACAAGTATTTGGGCATTTTAGAGGCCTCTGACGTAATGCATAGTAAAGTCAAGGAATTAACTTCAGCCAAGTACATTCGATGAATTCTCAAGTCCAAACTGAGTGGAGGAAACATCATAAAAGCGTGGGGCTTCCCTCCCTTAGGCCTCTGCTGACTCCCTCTAGGGTTGTTCCTGCTTTGCATCTCCTCACTTCTGGGGAATATTTAAAAGAGATTTAGGTGTGAATGTTCTCTAAATTAGGTCTCTAAAGTTTCCAGGGCCTAAACCTGTTTACTAGTAGTATTGTAGTTGCAGTCATATCCTTCCTTCCTTTCAGAGAAAGGCCTTCATCTGGTACCAAAATGATGCCACTGTGGCTGCCAATTGACCCTATAGATACCATCGAAGCCCTAAATGTGTTTTGTATTGGTACTGTAGATACAGCCATATTCGTGGTTTCTTTCTTTCTTTCTTTCTTTCTTTCTTTCTTTCTTTCTTTCTTTCTTTCTTTCTTTCTTTCTTTCTTTCTTTCTTTTCCTTCCTTCCTTCCTTCCTTCCTTCCTTCCTTCCTTCCTTCCTTCCTTCCTTCCTTCCTTCCTTCTTTCACCTGGTGCCAAAATGATGCAACTATAGCTGCCAATTGACGATCTCTGTGGAGGACATTCCAGAAATGGGGTGCCACCACCAAAAAGGCAAAGCAAAGGAGGGGGCTTGGGACTGTCTATGTCCCATCCGAGACCCTGCTGTGATTAAAAAAGCCTCCCCAAAGAGCCCTTGAAGAAGAGGTTCTCCCCCCACCAGGTTCCCCCCTCCCCCCATGGGTCCCTCTGTCCTAAGTTGGTTTGACTCTTTCTATCCATCTTTTGTTTTAAGAGACACCTCATTGATCTAACCCAGTAGTTCTCACCGTGTGGGTCGCGACTCCTTTGGGGGTCATACATCCCTTTCACAGGGGTTGCCTAAGACCAGGGGTCTGCAAAGTTGGCTCTTTTAAGACTGGTGGACTTCAACTCCCAGAAATCCCCAGCCAGCAAAGCAAAGGAATTCTGGGAGTTGAAGTCCACCAGTCTTAAAAGAGCCAACTTTGCAGACCCCTGTCTAAGACCATCGGAAAACACATATTTTCGAGTTACAAGTTGACCATGCCCACCCAGTCACATGACTGCCAAGCCTCTCCCACTTGGTCACATGGCCGGCAAACCACTCCCACCCAGTCACATGGCTGGCAAGCCACTCCCACCGGAATGGGGTGAGGTCAACAGTAGACAGTTTAAGGTTAAAGTTGTGGAAGTTTGGGGTTGTAAAAACAGAATCATTTTAGAGCTTTTCCTGATCCATTTCCTGATTGATTGACTGGCTGGGAAGGGGGCAGTCCAGGCAGTTCTTCCTCTGCGGGATATTCCTATAAAAAGTGACCAGAAAGAGTTTAATTTCCCCTTCATCTCTGAGACATCCCATCAATTGCAGCATTCAATTTGGGCTTTTATCAAGGGCTTCTTACAGTCTGTTTCATTCCAGGTTTACCCGTCCTGGTACCATAAATGTTTCCTTCTTCCTATTTTTTTAAAAAAGCATTTCCCCCTTTAACAAGCTGGTTGGATCAATGATAATTGTTTGGCAATCGGTCCCATGGATCGTTCTTTCTCCCGAGGATTTTTCAATATCTTTCCCTTTAAGTGGGGGACTGGATGATGGCCCTTTTATCTTTCCCTTTAGCAAGTGGGGGTGGGGTGGGGGAAATGATGGCCTTTTTATAATTTGCAGACTTCAACTCCCAAAATTCCTGAGCCAGCTGTCTCACGGATTCTAGGAGTTGAAGTCAATCTACTAACCAATCAGAATAGAGGTTTTGGAAGTCTTCTAGTCTGGCCCCTACTCAAACAGGAGACCCTATACATACCATTCGAAACCCACAAGTCATAAAGGGGCCAAGGTCCCCCTCTTCTCCTTTAGCAGAATGTTTGGAGCAATGATTGGGAGGGGGGCATCCCGTGAATTTTGGCTTCTCCCCAATTTTTAAAAACTTTTTCTTCTCTTTAACAAGATGCTGGGATCAATTGTAATGGATCCGGGCTTCGTCCCAGGGATGTTTGCTTCTCTCCATTTAAAAAAACATGTTCCCCTTTAACAAGCTGGTTGGGCCAGCAATAATAATTAATCAGGGGTCCGTCCCGTGAATCTTTGCTCCTCCCCAATTTGTTCTTTTAAAAATATTGTAGGGTTGTTTTTTTAAAGCCAGCGAATATGACTGCAAAAGCAACAAGAAATCATCTGGGTTCCTGGCTGGGCGGAGCCCACAGGTGGTCACCTGATTTAGAGGCAAAGAAGCGAAACTTAACTTTATCTTTCTTTATCCCAGCGGAGGAGGCGGCGATGGCGGCCGAAGGGTCCTTGCAGGGTTTGCTGGAAGAAGCCACCTGCTCCATTTGCCTGGATTTTTTCCAGGACCCCGTGCTCATCCCGATGTGCGGCCACAACTTCTGCCGGGGCTGCCTGACTCGCAGTTGGGAGACGTCGGAATCGGAGGCTTCCTGCCCCCAGTGCAGGCAGAGCTTCGCGCCCCGCAGCCTCCTCCCCAACAGGCAGCTGGCGCGGGTGGCGGAGGAAGTTAGGCGATGCGGGGACCATCCGGGCGAGGAAGGTGGGAATTTCTGCCCGAAGCACCGGGAGCCCCTGAAGCTTTTTTGTAGGGAGCACGAGATCCTCATCTGCCTGGTCTGCGACCGATCCAAAGAGCACAGAGGCCACTCGGTGATCCCTGCGGAGGAGGCTTTCCTGGAGTTCCAGGTAGGAGTCAGCCAGGAGGTATCGCTGTGGAGGCTTGTCCGGATCCTTGGTCATCCTGGCCATCCTTGGATCACTTTACTTGCTTCCTCTGTGGTTCGCAAACTAGGTTTAGTCTGGTGCAGATGCCAGTGGGATCGACTGGAGATGCGGTGGAAGGGACTTTTCTTGAAGTACTTAAGCAAAAGGGTTTGTCTCACCAGCTAAAGGAGCAAAGATCCGGAGCCAAATACCAATACAAATTTTATACACTTAAGATCAAGGAAGGTATCACTCGTGGGTTCCTTGACACTTGGTTTTTTTTAATCTTTTGTCCTGGCCAACTTTACCCGCCTCAATCATAAATAGCACATTTAATGCTAATAAGCTATCCATTTTATTATTATAATAAGCTAGAAATTGCTGAAGTTTATGTCTATGTGCCTTAGCATCCTTCTAACTGGAGTCCTAACTTTCCTGTAATTTTCTTGCTGCTAGGTAGTATTGCCCCATTATTCGTTAGTGGTCTTATTAGACTCCTGTGCAACTTTCTGTCTGGGCCATTCCTTTAACAAACTTCCCTAATTCTGGAATAGTGATATATGTGAAGGATCATTTAAACTCTAAGGAGATTTTCAAAGATGAAGAGGGACAATTGTTGTCAATAGAATTAGAGATTGGACATCTGGGACACAATTATCTGGGGGAGTGAGAAAGAAAAATAGGGGGTTGCCAAGTGAGTGGGCTAGAAGGAAAGATATGTTGGGTCTTCAGAATATCTGGAGGGAGAGACACCCAGAAGAAAGACAATATAAGTTCTTCTCCCCTAGACATACTGTGTTTACCCTAAAATACGATATTTTTCTGAAACTAAGGCCATCCCAGATTTTTGTGGTGGGCAAAAAATATAAACCCTCCCCCCAAAATAGGCCCAGCATATAATAAGGTCAGCACAGACTGAAAACAAGATAAGAGTGAAGGCATGTGGGAGGAAGGATTTTGTCTCTTATCTTATTCAGTCTGTGGTGACCTTCAGAACAGGGCAAAAACATCCCATTGTGAGCCTTCAAAATGAGGTATTTTTGCGAAAGGTTTAAAAATGTGTAGGGGAGATTTTCCTTTCTCTTACACTATTCTGAAGCTCAGCACAGACTCAGGACAGTATAAGACAGGGGTCTCCAACCTTGGCAACTTTAAGCCTGGAGGACTTCAACTCCCAGAATTCCCCAGACAGCTTTTCTGGCTGCAGAATTCTGGGAGTTGAAGTCCTCCAGGCTTAAAGTTGCCAAGGTTGGAGACCCCTGGTATAAGAGGCAAAATCCACCCCCCACCCCCGCTTTTCCTGGCAATCTTTCTTTCCTTGGGATCTCAGCACAGACGCACATCCCCCAAATGCTCTATCTGAAGCCTTCTCTGTGTCTGTGCAGAACTCCCAAGGAAAGGATGGTGTGTGGGTGTGTGTTGGAGGGGGAGTGTATGATTGTATGTATGTGTGTGTTCCTTCCTTCTTTCATTTGTTCAGCCTGGAAAAGCCCCGTCCCCGTGACGTGACCTGGATGACACCGGAACTAGGAGATCAAGTTTCTGGACTGGAGATAGGGGTTAATGATTGGGCAGATCATAGCCCTCTGTTGATAACATGGAAGGGATTGAAAAAAAAGATAAGATGGAAGATGGGTCCTAAAAGATGAGGATTTTGTGGCTTGGATCAAGAGAGAAATTGAGCTCTTTTTCAAAGAAAATAAGAAAGAAGATACAAAGCTACAAAATAATTGGGATACTTTTAAAGCGGTAGTTAGGGGGCGAGTGATTAAAAAGATGATAAGGAAATGGAGGTTGGAAAAGAAGGAACGCTCAAAACGATTAGACGATTTAGGGCAAGTGGAAAAAAGATTACAGGAAAACCTGAAGGACTCGACATGAATAGAGGAATTCGGCAACTCATTAATAGAGTTGATTCGGCATAAGATTAATTTAGTGGATCAAGCAGAGATTGCTGAAAAGATTAAGTGGGCAAAGCAAGGATTTTTCAAAAATGCTAATAAACCAGGAAGATGGCTAACTTATAGAATCAAGAAGCTAAAGGAAAGGAGTAAAATATGTAGATTAAAAGATGGAAATGGAAGGTGGGTAACTGATAGGGAAGGCAAGAGGAAAATTGTACAGGATTTTTCCTCAGACCTATATAAGGAGGAAGATGGGATAGAGCGAGAAATTGAGCAGTATGTAGGAAGGTTGGGCCTCCCAAAAATATTGGAGGAGGTAAGGCAAATTTTCAATAAAGAAATCACAGAAAGTGAAGTTCAGGTGGCAATTGAGAAGCAGAAAACTGGGAATTTTATTAAAAAAACCTTAGATATGGTAGCAAAATACATGACAGAGGTTTTTAATGGAGTCCTTTTTGAAGGTCGGATTCCACCTTCCTGGACAGAGGTTTATATCTCCTTGATCCCCAAGGAAGGAACAGATTTATCACTGATCAGAAACTACAGGCCTATATCATTTCTGAATACTGACTATAAGATCTTTACCTCTATTTTGGCAGGGAGAATGAAAGGGTTTATAGATCAGTAGATATACAGTGATCAAAATGGTTTTCTTCCACACAGAAAAATAAGAAAACAATGTGAGGATGATTATGAGGCCCACTCGGATATAGAAGCAGCATTTATCTTTATCGACGCCCAAAAGGCGTTTGATAGAGTCAATTGGGAATTTATGTTTGCCCTGTTGGAAAAGATGGAATTTGGGGATAATTTTATGCGGGCGATAAGATCTATCTATACCACACAAACAGCCAGGATTTTAATTAATGAGGAGGAGAGATTGAAAAGGGGATGAGACAAGGGTGTCCACTATCTCCGATCATATTCATATTTACATTGGAACCTCTTTGGAAAATCAGGAGCAATCAGGAGATAAAGGGACCGAAAGTCAGAGCGGAAGAATATAAAATCCAGGCCTTCGTGGATGATTTGGTCTTCATCTTAGAAGATCCTTTAGATTCAGGAAGCGAATTAATTCAGGAGATAGAGAAATATGGCAGAGTTGCGGGTTTCCAAATTAATAAGGACAAGACAAAGATTATAGTAAAAAATATGGTATTGAAACGACGAAATGAATTGGAAATAAAATTGGGCCTTCAGATTGTGAAAAAGTTAAAGTATTTTGGTATTTGGTTGACTTCCAAGTGCATTTCAATTAAGGTAGACAATCACCTAAAACTTTTGACTCAAATGAAATTAGACTTAGAAAAGTGGGAAAACCTAAAACTCTACCTACTTGGTAGGATAGCAACAATTAAAACTCATGTCCTTCCAAAATGGATTTATTTATTTCAGACTGCCCCGGTGAGACTAGATAATAGCTTCTTCAAACTATTAGATAAATATGTGAGCAAATTTATTTGGCAGAAGAAGAAAGCTAGAATTAAATTGAAAATCCGTCAAGAATCACCAGTGAGAGAAGGATTTGGGTGGCCAAAATGGGAGTTTTATTATCAGGCAGCAAACCTGACTTGGGTTAAAAACTGGATATTGTTACGAAGGAAGCAGGCACTTACATTAGAGGGCCATGAGCTAGGACAAGGGTGGCATCATTTTATGTGGAGAGAGGGGGAAAAACTGTAGGCATTTTAAGAAGCATTACCTTAGAAGAATTCTATTGGAAACATGGGAAAGAGTTAGATTTAGGTATTATTCAATGATTCTGATTTGGTTTGCTCCACTAGAGGCCGTGACATATTCAACACTATACAATAAAGAAGGACCACTGACTTATCAGGACTTACTAGACGCCCAAGGGGAACTAAAAATGCGTGGGGTTATATCTAAGGCCTGGAGGGCATGCGGATCTGGATGGGGAAGAACAGGCTCAGGCTCAACCCCTCCAAGACTGAATGGCTGTGGTTCCCGGCATCCCGTTACAGTCAGCTGGTTCCATCACTGGCTATGGGGGGGGGGGGGGTGAGACCTTGCCCCACAGGAAGAGCTCGCAACTTGGGTGTCCTCCTGGATGCACAACTGTCCTTGGAAGATCATTGATGACTGTCACCAGGGGGGCTTTTTATGAGGTTCGCCTGATATACCTGTTGCGTCCATTTCTGGATCGGAATGCCCTGCCCACAGTCACTCATGCCCTCATCTCTTCCCGTCTGGACTACTGTAATGCTCTCTACATGGGCCCCCCCTAGAAGAGCACCCGGAGGCTCCAACTGGTCCAGAATGCGGCCGTGCGGGTAATTATGGGGGCATGCGACGCTGCCATGTAACACCCCTCCTGCGCAAGCTGCACTGGCATCTGGTGGTATTCTGGATGCGATTCAAGGTGTTGGTTACCCTCTTTAAAGCGCTCCATGGCTTAGGACCTGGATACCTACGAGATCGCCTTCTTCCACCGAGCCTCCCACCAACCAGTATGCTCCCATAGAGATGGTCTCCACATGGTGCCATCGGCTAAACAATGTCAACTGGCAACACCCAGGGGGAGAGCCTTCTCTGTGGGAGCACCTGTCCTCTGGAACGAATTGCCCCCAGAGTTACTAATTATCCCTGACCTACGGACCTTCCACCGTGCTCTTAAAACTTTTCTTTTCCAACAAGCCGGGCTGGCGTAAATACAAATTTTATTAATTTTAATTGGGTTTGTTTGGTTTTTAACTTTATTATGGGCCAAATTATTTAATACGTTTTAAAATTGTTTTAACTTTTGTATATCTGTGTTTTATTTTGGCTGTACACTGCCCTGAGACCTTCAGGAGTAGGGCGGTATAAAAAAAAACAACCTAAACTAAACCAAGGCAGGTATAGAGATAGATTGATGGGCTTACACTCAAATACAATCAAGAACTAGAAGGGATAAAGGGAAGGAAGGAATTTATAGAACAGCACAGGAGTTGGATAAAATCTTATTGGGACCAGAAAAGAAATTATTGTCTACATGTTATCAGTTTCTGATACAACGATGAATTGGTGAGAAAGTAATTAAGGATTCTATGATTGCCTGGGGAAAGAATTTAGGTCTTCTCCTGACCTGGATAAATGGAATGAGATCTGGACTAAAAATATGAAACTCACATTGGCAACCACTTACAAGGCAAATATTTATAAAATGCTTTATTGCTGGCATCTTTCGCCGGCAAGGATTGCTAAAATGTATCCAGGAATGTCCCCAGAGTGTTGGAAATGTGGAAATAACAAAGGGACTTACTACCACCAGTGGTGGACTTGTCCCAAAGCAGGCAAATATTGGTCAGGAAATGGATTATAGAGGTTACAGGATATACAATTGATACTAGACCAGAGGTTTTTCTACTGAGATTGAAACCAGACAAATTAAACAAGGAAAAATGGTATTTGCCCCTTCATATCATCTCAGCAGCTAGGATATTATTTGCGCAGGAATAGAAAAATGAGTTGTTACCTTCAGAAAATAAACTGATCTGGAAAATTACAGAACGTGTGGAAGCAGATCGTCTTAACAAAAGTACTCAGGAACCAGAAGGATACGGATTACTACAACTGCTGGAATTTATGGTATAATTGGATGAAACAAAGAAAGGAAAATCAAAAATAGTCCTAACTATTGTTTGGAAGTTATAGGATTAATGGATGTATTTTCATACACACTTGTTGCAATATTTTGTTGGAGTACATATATGGAAAAATCTGTCTTTTTAAAATTGTAAATAAACATATATATATATATGTGTGTGTGTGTGTGTGTGTGTGTGTGTTAGGTTTTTTGAGCTGATCAATAAATAAATCAGGGAGACTAGGATAGATCTATTTTGAGCTTTTTAGCTCTCATCAGCTAGCCATACCTTTACTGGGATTTGAACCGGGGCTGTATTACATGTTAGGCAGATGCTTTAGCCCAGGGGTTGGGAACCTTTTTGGCTGAGAGAGCCAGGAACGCCACATATTTTAAAATGTAATTCCGTGAGAGCCATACAATATGTTTTTTCTGGGGGGGCGGTGGAGGCGCCAGGAGCGGCGGGCATGGTGACAGCATCGACGAGGCATGGAGCCGGAAGCTTCCCCCCCGCCCCGCCCTCAGGAGACGCCGGGCACGGTGTTCCACAAGGCTACCAGGTGTCTGCGGCCATTGGCCTGGCCCAGGGAAGCGCATGTGCAGATTCCCACATTGCCCTTGGCAACGCGCCGCCTCAAGGCCGTTCACTGATGCAGCAGTCAGGTGGGAGGAGTTACAGGGAGGTGAAAACCTCACAAGTGGGTACATTTTACGTTTCTGAGATTAGCGGCTTTGCACAAACTATTTTACATTTTTATTTATATAGATTTGTCTGCAAGCCAGATGCAGCCATCAAAAGAGCCATATCTGGCTCCCGAGCCATAATTTCCCTACCCCTGCTTTAGCCACTTGAGCCACCAGGTTCTCTTCCTGATCAGCAAATAAACAAACATCTCTAATTCCAGCCGGAGACCTTCACCTCCTGCTTTAACCTTTGTGGCTACAATCTTTATGGAGACAGATTTACCATAGTCCTTGATTTACAACTATTTGTTGGTGAATGTTCAAAGTTACCACAGAATTAAAAAAAGTGACTTAAGACCATTTTCACCCTTGCGATCATTGCAGCATTCTGTGGTCACATGATCAAAATTTGGATG
This sequence comes from Rhabdophis nuchalis, assembly GCA_039707465.1. Lineage (NCBI taxonomy): Eukaryota > Metazoa > Chordata > Lepidosauria > Squamata > Natricidae > Rhabdophis > Rhabdophis nuchalis. The sequence continues at coordinate 32,044,294 of CM077646.1, read as the reverse complement.
TTTGCCAACTGTCATGTGTTTATGATGACTGAATATATCCATGATGGTGAACCTATGGCACACCTGTGTGGCACTCAGAGCAACCTCTGCTGGCACGAGCGCCACTGTCACAGGTCAGATTTCCATGGCTTTTCTTTTGTTTCCCTGCAAACGACGAAACAGAAGCTCATAAAAGAAAAAGACCTTGCCTCTTGCCAGGCTGTTGCTGTTGGGATTCCCCGCCTCCCGCTGGCCTTGGGGGACTCTGCTGCGCATACACACATGTCCGTGGATGCGCACATTCATGTATGTCCAGGCAAGGGCATGTTCACACACACCTTTCAGTTTGGGCATGTGTGCATGTGCACTTTGAGCACTTGGAGTCTAAAAGAATTGTCAGCACTGGAATGTATCTTCTAACTGGGTCTTCCCTCCGACATAATTCTTTACGAAAAAGAAACTCAAAACTTGTATTTTCTCTTCAGGTGAAGGTGGAGGATTGCCTGAAGGCTCAGAAGGAGCAGAAAGAAAAAATAGCTACATATAAAAGAGACACAGAGAAAAAACTGCAGGAGAAGCTTGTAAGTATGGATCCAACGGTGAGGAGCTTCTGAGCTAATAGGAAGGAGAACCATCTTTAATAATAGGCAGCCTGTTTGTAAGTACAACTTAAAGGAAATTCAAGATAAAGACGGTGTTAGGGCAGAGAACTTGGTCTTAATCTGGGGACTGAGATGTCACCATTGCCTGAATGAGTCACAATTGGGTTAAGTGCATCTATCCCTTGAGCCACATTTTATGCAATGGGTTTGGCTTGCTTAATAAATTAAGGCAAACCGTATTTCATCTTATTGAAAAAAATGTGAATTCAAGTTTTTGTTTGCCAAGAAAATTTTAATGAAAGATCATTTAAACTGGAGCCTGTTTTTTTTAAGAAACCTTTCCCCTCTGTGCTTTTAATATCAAAAAGTTTTTTTTTCTCCTTAGGCAGTTCTCCCATCTTATTTTTGGATTCTTCATGGAATCTGTTAAATTATTGTAACAATTAAAATAAAAATAGTTAAGTAAAATAAAAACTATGCCTTTTGCATTTTTTCTTTCTTGTTCCAGGACCTCATCAAAAAAGAGAGAAAAAATGTAGTGGCTGAATTCACATTGCTACAACTCTGGTTAGAAGGACAGGAGAAGCTTCTATTGAGTGAAATGGAAGAAGCAGAGAAGGAGATTATGGCAAGAAAGGAGAAAGGTTTGGCCAAGCACATGGAGGAACTCTGCTCTCTTGACCATCTCATCCAGGAGATAGAAGAAAAGCTTCAGCAACCAGCCAACAAACTCTTACAGGTCAGGCAGGAAGTGGAGATCATAGAATCCTAGGGCTGGAAGGGACCTTGGAGGACTGCTAGTCTAATCCTCTGCCCAAGACAGGAATCCTTATACCATCCTGAAAATATGATTGTCCAAACTGTTATTGGAATCCTCCAGTGATGGAGAACCCAGAACTCAGGGAGGGAAGCTGTTCCACTGATAAATACTTCTCACTGTCAGGAGATTCTTCCTTATTCCATAAGTGGTATTGTGCAGGTTCGCGTAGTGGCAGCAGTGGGAGGCTCCCCCACCCATCCAAATGCTCTGCGCATGCATAGAAGCACCACATGTGAGCGAAGTGAGCGTGTGCACACACACACTCCCAGTTCCAAACCGATAGTGAGGATTAGAGGATTTCATGCCTGGTTGGATCTCCATGTGATGAGCTTCTACCATTTGCCCTCAGGGGCTTCAGGAAATATGAATATGAATACCCTTCAAGTATTGGATGATGGCTGTCATATCTCCCCTAAGCCTTCTCTTCCTTAGGCTAAGCCAGCGTTTCTCAAATAGTGGGGCGCGCCCCCCTGGGGGGGCGCGAGGCTCTGTAAAGGGGGGCGCGTTTGACCTCGGCAAATCGGCTCTGCCGATTCCCTTTCTCCCTCCTCCTCCCTCCCTCCACAGCCAGCATGCTGGCCACTCGTCGTCTTCCAGGGACTGCCGTTCCTCACACACACACACACACACGCACGCACGCACACACAGAGGCTTCTCAGCTCCTGGAAGGAGCGGAGCGAGAGAACGAGCGATCAAGCACGGGTGGCCGGGGCAGGCTAAGGCGGGTGAGCCGGGCTGAGGAGACTCCGCGGGGAGTGGGGGCGGGGCGGGGACGACGACACACAGACAGAGAGAGGCACAGACACAGAGAGAGACAGGGAGGGGGGGAGGAATCAGAGAGTGACAGACACACACAGAGAGAAAGAGAGAGACACAGGAAGTGCGTGAATGCAAGACACACACACACACACACACAGTGATAGATGGGCAGACGAAGGAGAGACAGACAGAGATAGAGAGAAAGAAAAAGAAAGAAAGAAAAAAGTGGGAGAGAGAAAGAAAGAAAGACAGACAGAGAGAGAAAGAGAGAGACAAAGGAAAGAGAGAAAAGAGAGAAAGAAAAAAGAAAAAGAGAGAGAGAGAAAGAGAAAGAAATTTCTTTCTTTTTTTATTCTCTTATACTTAATAAGGATACAGTGTTATGCAGAGGTGTACTTATAACAATTTTATAGACAAATGATACTATTTACAGTCGCGCGGGGGGGGGCGCGAAATGTTTTCTTCTTCCTAAGGGGGGGCCTGACAGAAAATAATTGAGAAACACTGGTAAGCATACAGAGTTTCTTTAGCCATTTATTGTACGGTTCAGCCTCCAGTGCCCTTTTCATCTTTATTGCTCTGCATTCTTTAGCCCCTCCACAGAATTCTCTATTTGAGTCTTTTCTTTTTCCCCCATAAATTTAATTGAAATTGCAATAGTGAAAAGTACAAATGAAAATAAAGAAAACAGGGAAATGGAAAAGGATAAGAATGGAAAAGAAGTTTAGGATAACCATTCATTGTATGATTGGCCTCCAGAGTCCTTTTCATCTTTATCGCTCCTCTCTCCATTCTTTAGGCTAAGAATGGGAAATAAGTGTAGGATAAAGGGGGGGAAACACACCATTGTCTTTACTTTTCTGCACAGTAAAATACAAAATAAAATTAGAACCTCAATTTTTTATTTTAGCATATTTAGTCATGATTAGCCATGTGTATAAAAACAGATTAGTCTATTAAGGAAAATCAAGCATCAAGAGTTTATTCATTTTTTATCTCAAGCACAAAGTTTAGAAGCAGCTTCCAAGTAGAAACAATGGGTCATATCTAATTAAGGCAGTCGATTTTGTCATTTTTTTGTACCTCCATCACTTTTTCCATCCATTCTTCTCTTGTGGAAATTGATATATCTTTCCATGCCTGCATGTAGGATTCTGGCTGGACTCGACCAAATTCAAAATCTTTTTTTCAGCTCCTCATTTAGTAATCTTTTTGGCTCTTTCTATGGAAATGGACGGTCACTAAATGAACTGTTTAATCAAGAACTGTCTGTAATGCTTAAATGCGAAAAGCAATAATTCAAAATACTGGTCACTGTCTCTGTATAGCCTTTGAGGTTCCTATTCCCTATTAGGGGATGTGGTTTGTAGGGTCTCCCCCTCCTCTTAATCTCCAGGGCAAGGAGAAACCCAACACTGATGACCTTCTACAAAGTATTATAACCACTTGGATTTTCCAAAGTGCGTTGATTCTGGAAGCATGCAGGGGATTTTTTTTAATCCAATTGATGCACTATTTTGTTTTTCCAATATTGTAATTGTGTTGGATTCAACCGGGGTATAATTTTTCTTAGGCAGGAAAATAAAAACAATACCTCTCCAAAAGAGGTCGAACAGTTTGGGGAAAAAGAGCAATGGCATTTTTTTCATGGAAAAAATGGAAGTACTTTATGTGTCTGTTAGTGTCTGCTCGTCCAGATGTTTCACTCATTTATTTTGTGAATGTAAGAATTTAATTTTATGCATAGGAAATGGTTCCTTTCAATGCTTCGTCTCTTTATTTTTCAGGACATTGGAGGCCTCTTGAAGAAGTAAGTAAATCCATCCTTTTCTTTATAGTCTCACAGATCAGCAGCTCCTCCAGCAGTTTTCCTATTTTGGAAAGGTCTATTTGTATTTAGCAGTATTTGAATGTAACAATTAGGGTTTAGTCCTAAATATGTCAATAAATTGTGGTGCATATGATAATGGAAAGATAATTAAATAAAGGTTAAAATATATATAATATGGATAAATATGAAACTGATATGGGGAGGTTGTAAAGCAGAGGCTTATGATTCACTTTTATACATGATAATTAAACTGAGTTGCAAATTGACTGAATGTGACAATAGAAAGGCAACTAAGCATGGGTGAAAATATATGAAACATGGACATAGATAGAACTTTTAAGGTGATGAATAAGGTGAGATGTTTACTGTTAGTTATTCTATACAATAGATTAAAGGAATTGCAATTAAGGGTAGTCTAATCCAAGATATGGAAAAATAGAGAGGGAACATGAAATATACCTGCAATGGGAAACTATTGAGATTTAAAGACAGAATCACAATTTGGGGGCATACAAGGATGTATAATTATATAAAGATAATGATGAGAAAAGCTGGGAATTGTAACTAGGTCTACATCTCAGCCAAAATTTGGCTGGGGGGGTGGGGAGTTTAAAAGCAGAATGGCTATATATGAATACTTTTTTGTTCTATTTTTTTTTTTAAAGAATACATGTTAAAATTAAATATGTATATTGAAAAGGAAGTATGCCATCACCATAAAATGGAGGTTTCAAATAATGCAACTATCATAAATCCATCATGTTTTCCAAGCACCCTGAATTGTGATTACAGTGACACTGTGACAAATGTGAAGTGCAAAAATGGTTGTGTCAGTTGTTTAAGAGCTGTTGTAACTGTAAGATACAACCCATTTTTTTGGCCAAGAGATTCACAAGAATTTTCCAGAGTGGGGAGCCCAAAGTAAAACTGGGATGCCATGGGGTCCATATCGGAATAGCTATACAGAGAAATGACTGAAGCCTGGGAAACGAGGGCCCTTGTCAGTCAATATGGGTGCTTATTTACCACCAGTTTACCAGGAGCCGAAGATGGGGCAACATAAAATGACAATCAATGAACTGGCCAACTACACCCCACTTAACAAGTAAAGGCTACACACAACCAGGCATCACAAAGCTTCTTCCATTGGCAGGCTGATAAATGATGTTCTTTTGTCTTGGCAGGTTCCAGGCTAAGAAAACATATGAGAATCCGGTGGATTTACCTGAAGACCCCAAGTGGACAATCTGGGATTACAGTGATATCATTGTGTTTCTGAAAAGTGCCATGAAAAAATTTAGAGGTAAAAAAGAGCGATTGAGGGTTTACACTGGATGACATTTTGATCCCAGAGCCTCCAAGAGAGATTCTGGGTCGGTGTCTGGGGGATCAAAGAGGGATCAATTCCAGGATCAGCAGAAGAGACAACCTCATTTCTCTGTGGAAAGGCCTTGTGTCTTGGCACCAAGAGGGGGAAGAGGAGCTTTCTGGTTTCTCCCATTAAAGATGGGCTACCTAAAATACAGGAACCATTATTAGCTACTCATAATTGACCATTTACAGGTAGTCCTTGACTTACTACAGCTCACAGTGATTGATCAGTTATAATGGCACTGAAAAAAGTGACTTACGACCATTGTATCATCCCCACAACGACACAAATTTACTTTTCGATGCTTGACAATGGGTTCATTCATATTTATGATGGTATCAGTGATAATCTCTTGTGACCTTCCGACAAGGAAAGTCAATGGGGAAGCCAGCTTCACTTAACAACCAATTAGCAGTTTAATAACTGCAGTCATTCACTTACCAAATTTCTCACATAGCAGCATAAATTGTGGACTCTTATCCTTTTAAGACTACCTGTGTTCTTTGTATCCCAAATTCCATATGTACTGATCACTGGGGAAGCAGAACAAGGTTCCACTAAGTAGAATGAAATACATGCAGGTAGTTCTTGACTTACAACATCAGTTGAGGTGAAAATTTCTGTTACTAAGCAAGACAAGCAAGTTAAGTGAACTTTTTTGCTGTTACAACATACAAAACCATGGCTGTTAAATGAATCGTGGTTGGTAAATGAATCTGGCTTCATACATTGATTTTGCCTGTCAGAAGCTCCTCAGGGAGGTTGAAGAGGACAATCCATGGGATGCTGCAACCATCGTAAATACAAGCTGGTTCCCAGTGCCTGAATTTTGATCATGTGACTGGGGAGGCTGCAAGAGTCATAAGTGTGAGAAATGGTCATAAATCACTTTTGTCAGTGGCGCTCTAACTTCACTACACAAATAGTTGAAAACCACCTGTATATGGAATATATAGTAGAATATATTTATACCTGATGGAATATATATATAGCCACCAATGGCATTTTGCTTGTGGCTTTCTATATTCCTTATTTCCTGATTAGAGTCAAACGAAAGGAAACCAGGGTATCTGAAAGGAGGCCCTTCTGTTGCTCCAATTCCAGTGATGAGATGCTGAATTCTTCCCTTTTCTTCCCCAGATACTCTGGAAAGTGAAGTTCAATTACACGAAGGTAAATATGAGTTATAGGAATTGTAATTGTTTGCTATTTTAAGCTCTGATGGCAGTAACTTTAAGAGACACAGAATAGATTAACAAAAAAAGAAAAATATAGGATGAGATACTATATGAGACTATGATGATCCAGTAAACTTTAATGATTTTGTGATTTAGCAACTATTACTTGCCATTTAGATATACACCATGAGGTAATTCAGAGGAGACAAATTGCTTGTGTGTCTGATCACAATTGCCAAATAAAGGTGTTTTTCTATTCTATTCTTTTCTGTTCTATTCCTCTACTTCTGCTCCACTCCACTCCCCTCTGTTCTCTTCTTTTACGCTCTATACATAATCTAGAAAACTGAAGTTAATCTTGGTGTAGAATAAAATATTCTACATATAAATTTTAAAAAAAATTCTACATATAAATATAAAATATAAATATAAAAATATTCTACATATAAATTAAAAAAAAATATCTAGACAAATGGGAAAATATGGCCTGGGACAGAAATGAATATTTAATTCCTAGCAAGCTAATAACATCCTGTTGATTTTACTGCTTGACTTTAAATTGGTGAGAGGAGGTCTTTGGGAGCAGAGAAATTAGGTCCTTTGGGTCACAGCAAATAGCAAAGTTGGAGCATCAGGGTTGCCTCCACCATGTGGGCCATCAGACTGATGAAAACAGAGGTTTCCTGTGGAAGATCCTCCACTTTTATACATTCCTGTGATAGGCTGATGGTCATAGAGAAATGGGTGAAGCTTTATCACATTCCATCCTATGTCCTATGTTCCCTCTGGGGGTTCCTTCTGACTCTGCCAGTTCAGAATTGAAACATGGAAGCCTCTTGCTCTGCCAGATCTTCTGGATTAGTGCTCCAGGCAGAGTTCCTGTTTAAGGTTGGCTGTCTCAGCCAATCAATGAAAGCAAAGCCAACCACTCTTCACTCCCAATCCCATTACTCTCACCTGCAAGATGGAAGCTAAAGAGAATTGTGCAGGGATGCTAGAAGAGGTGGAGCACTATGAAGGGTTGGAAGGACTTGGCCAGAGGTCTTCAACCTTGGCCACTGTAAGACTTGTGGACTTATAGTTCCCAGAATTTTCCAGCCAGCATGGTAGAGCTGGAGGGTGATCCTCTTAGGGACGGCTACATGGAAGACTGTAGATTATGGCAATTGACCACTGGAGCCAAGAGCCAAACAACTGAGTGGTGGAGCCAAGAGCGGGACAACTGATCCTGAGGTTGTGAAGCTAAGTGGCAGATGGAGGGAAGGCAGATGGACTGGCAGGTGGGGAAAGCAACCTAAGTGAATAGAATGAGAAGGCCAGAGGGGCATTGAACAGGCCGGAGGTTAATAGATGACCGACCGTTGTTTAAACAACAGTGAGTCTTCCAGTCCTGGAGGGGGTGTTTGGAAGCTGAACTCCATTCACACAAGAGGGTTGAACTATTGGGGGTGAAGACAGAAACCAGGCGTGCAGCTGAAGCTCTTATTCTTTTTCCTTCCTTCCCTTCCCCCTTACAGTGAATGTCACTCTGGATCCAAAAACAGCCCATCCGGAGTACCTTGAAATCTCCGAAGATCGAAAAAGTGTCAAAGGAGTCAAACCAATTAAAGAAATAAATCCTGTTCGAAACAGCAAGAGATTAAAATTTAATCCATATGTCCATGCATGTCAGAGGTTCTCATCAGGGCGACATTTCTGGGAAGTTATTGTAGGAGATAGAGATGGATGGACTGTAGGGGTTGCCAGTGACACAGTGACCATAATAGGTATTGATGCACATACCAGGCACTGGCAGATTGGGAGATGGGGAGGGAGATACAAGGCCATCTCTCCATCAAGACGCTCTGAACTGGTCCTGACTGAGAGACCCACGAGGATTCGCATCTGTCTCAACTGCAAAGAGGGGAAACTGGCCTTTTTTGATGCCAAGACCGCAGTTCTGCTCCATACATTCTCAGACGCTTCCTTGGTTGGAGTGACCCTTTGGCCCTGTTTCTTTATACGCGAGGGTGCCTCCCTGACACTCCCCTCAAAGAAGGGACATCCATAGCCAAAACTTTGGAAAAATCCCTCTTTGCCAAGCGGTGATCTCTGAAAGCCTTTAAAGCAACAGTTCCTTAGCTTTTTCCTAATTCAGCTCCCTTGATTGTGTATTCTATGCCGGACCAAATTCCTTGCAGTTGTCTAGCATTGGAAACTGAAGGAAAGGGTCAGTCAGTCAGTGTAAAAAATGAGGTGTCCAATAAAAGCTTAATAGACTGTAATGTCCTTTGTTCAGGCGTATCAATATTAAAGATAGCTTATCTTACAGCCGAACCCATAAATCCTGGGTTTTAGAAGCCCATCAGAGCTCTCCTGCCCATTTATGCACCAGGCTTGTTTGTTTCATGTTTAATTGCAATCAGTGATTGTGTAGGTTCCCATAATTCAATACATTCTGTAATCCTTCCCTGCTTTTTTTCTGTTTTATTTTAAATGTACACAATAATTGTCATAATCCCAACAACCCTAGCTGGGCTTCAGCAAGTACAGCCTCAATGGGTTTTTTATTTTTATCTTACAAATCCTAGTACTTTTTCTATCTTTTTATACTTATCGAAGTTATCTACAGGAATCGGATAACTCCTTGTAGGAGTGATTGTAATTTTATAGGTGTCTCATGGGTAGTAGTCCCTTCCTTTGCAATTTCACGTCAATAAATGTATTTTTACCTTATTTCATTTGCCAATAGGAGATTTTATTTCTACTTTAGAGTGGCATTGTTTGTTTTATACTCTTTGAAATCAAAGAAATCAGTGATTATTCAGTACAATACTGAATATACATTGAAAGAAAAGACCCACAGAAGACAATAGACAAAAACAAAGAATGCCATCTGTTAACAAGATAGGAGGTGTGAGTGTTATGTGGATTAAATGTTTTATCTGGTCAAGCCAAAATTCAAGTATAACTGTTAATACAATTGTAAAAATGAAATGCATTATTAATTAAATATATTACTTGACAAGATGCAGAATAACATTCTTTTTCTTTCTTGCTTTAAGCCACTCTGCCTCTTATTGAGTAACTAAAAGAAGAAGCCAAACTAGCATTGTTGTTAAGAAATCAAGCTAGAAGCCATGAGTTCCAATTCTGCCTTAAGTCCAAAGCCAGCTGAGCAACCTCTAACTCAGCCCCAAGAAGCCACTCCTGATTTTGATTTTTGATTTTATTAAATTTATACCCCGCCCTTCTCCAGACGGATCCAGGGCGGCGCACAGGCATATTAAAATACATACAAAACCATATAACAAATTTAAAAAACTTATTAATAAAGATCCTGCGCTAAAACTCAAATTAAAATCCCCAAAATTTAAAACTATCTACAAGTCATTGTGGAGGTTAGGCTAGGCCGGCTAGATGGAACAGATGTGTCTTTAAGCACTTGCGGAAGAGGCGGAGGTCAGAGATGGTGCGGAGTTCAGGGGGTAAGTCGTTCCAGAGGGCTGGGCCCGCCACAGAGAAGGCTCTCCCCCTGGATGTCCCCAGTCGGCATTGTCCGGCCGACGGCATCCAGAGAAGGCCCTCTCTGTGGGAGCGTATCGGTCTTAGGGATGTATGGGGTAGGAGACGGTCTCGCATATAACTAGGCCCCGACCCATGGAGCGCTTTGAAGATGGTCGTCAGAACCTTGAAGTGCACCCGAAAGACCACAGGAAGCCAGTGCAGCTCGCGCAGGATCGGTGTTATATGGGAGTGTCTAGGCGCTTCCATAATCACACGCGCGGCCGCATTCTGGACTAACTGCAGCTTTCGAGTGCACCTCAAGGGAAGCCCCATGTAGAGAGCATTACAGTAGTCGAGTCGAGACGTCACGAGAGCTTGAGTGACTGTGCGCAGGGCATCCCGGGCCAGTAAGGGGCGCAATTGGCGCATCAGGCGAACCTGATGGAACGCCCCCCCTGGCCACGGCTGCCACATGGTCCTCCATGGACAGCCGGGAATCTAGGAGGACACCCAAATTGCGCGCCCTCTCCGCGGGGGCCGGTGTTTCGCCCCCAATGGCCAGAGTTGGAGTAATCTGGCTGAACCGGGGTACCGGAAGCCACAGCCACTCAGTCTTGGATGTGTTGAGCCTGAGTTTGTTACTACCCATCCAGATCCGTACGGCCTCCAAACACCGGGACATCACCTCAACGGCATCGTTGGGGTGGTCTGGGGTGGATATGTACAGCTGAGTATCATCAGCGTACAGATGATATCCCACCCCAAAACCACAGATGATCTCACCCAGCGGCTTCATATATGTGTTGAATAGGAGGGTCGAGAGGACCGACCCGAGGAACCCCACATACGAGGGGTCTCGAGGCCGACCTCTGCCCTCCTGTGAACACATATTGCGACCGACCAGAGAGGTAGGACGAGAACCAACGCAAAACGGTGCCTCCCAGCCCCAACCCCCCCAGTCGGCGTAATAGGATACCATGGTCGATGGTATCAAAAGCCGCTGAGAGGTCGGATAGAGGAATATCCTCTATCCCGCGCCCTCCAGAGATCATCAACCAACGCGACCAATGCCGTCTCGGTGCTGTGACCGGGTCGGAAGCCGGACTGGCGCGAGTCTAGATAATCAACTTCCTCCAAGTGTCGCGGAAACTGTTGGGCCACCACACTCTCTATAACCTTCACTAAAAAGTGAAGGTTGGAGACCGGACGATAGTTCTCTAATAATGCTGGATCCAGGGACGGCTTCTTGAGGAGGGGCCTTACTACCGCCTCTTTCAAGACGGCAGGCAAGGACCCCTCACTCAAAGATGCGTTGACAATGCCCTGGAGCCAGCCTCGTGTTGTCTCCCAGGATGCCAGTACAAGCCAGGAGGGACACGGGTCCAATAAACATGTGGTAGCCTTAAGTCTCTTTGACAACTTGTCCATATCCTCGGTAGTAACAAAGTCAAACTCCCCCCAAGATCGTGTCTCAAGAACAGCCTCAGAGCATCCGACTGGACCACTGTCGATGGAGGGTAACTCATTCCGAATCCGAGTGATTTTCTCCTGCAGATAAATCCCAAATTCCTCTGCTCGACCCTGTAGAGGGGCTTCCTGCGGCCTCTGTTGAAGGAGGGAGCGGGTCACCCCAAACAGGGCAGCAGGGCGGTTATCTGCGGATGCAATAAGGGTGGTACAATACTCACGCTTGGCCACCTTTATCGCCACTAAGTATGACCTAATATAGGTTCTAACTAGTGTTCGGTCGGCTTCAGAGCGAGAAGATCACCATCTGCTCTCTAGGCGTCTCTTGTGGTGTTTCATCTCCCTAAGCTCCTCGGTAAACCAAGGAGCCTGGGTGGTTCGTCGCCGCAAGAGAGGCCGCAAGGGCGCGACTCGGTCCAAGGCCCCCGTGGCTGCACTTAACCATGCGGCCACTAGGTCCTCAATCGAGTTGCGGGGCAAGTCCACAGGAATTGGCCCAAGCTCCCTCTGGAACCTTACCGGGTCCATCAGGAGCCTGGGGCAGAACCATATAGGAATATCAGGCTCCGCCTCTCCGCGGTGAGGAGCGGCGATCGGAAAGTCCAGCTGAAGGAGAGCGTGATCTGTCCATGACAGAGGTGTGATGGCTAAATCCCCGATTCCCAGATCACGACTCCACTATCCCGAGACGAAGATAAGGTCCAGGGTGTGTCCACCCTCGTGGGTAGGGCCTAAAACTACCTGGGTCAGGTCCATGGCTGTCATGGAAGCCATGAACTCCCGAGCTGCACCAGAGGTTTCGCCTACCGACGGCAGGTTGAAGTCCCCCATGACCAAAAGTCTGGGGGTCTCAACCGCCGCCTCGGCTATCACCTCTAGGAGCTTGGGCAGGGCTGTTGTTGCATAGCGAGGAGCCAGGTATACAACTAACACGCCCAACTGCCTCCCTAGGCCCCACTTCATGAGGAGGGACTCACACCCGGTTGTCTGAGGGATCGTGGTCTCCTTCGGCTCAAGACCTTCCCTAACCATAATCGCCACCCCCCACCCCTCCCTAGGGCCCTAGGCTGATGGAAGGCTCGGTAGCCTGGTAGGCACATTTCCACGAGGGGCAATCCTCCCTCGGGGCCCAACCAGGTTTCCATAATACCCACCAGGTACGGGTCCCCCTCTGACACAAGGTCATGGATGAGGGGGGCTTTTTGTACCACGGACCTGGCGTTGCATAACATCAGCCTAGGACCCCGGGTCTGTGGTTCTTGCCCACCTAGTCTGCGATGGGGACATTTGATTTTGATTTTGATTTTATTTAGACTAATAAACCGCCCCCTCTCCCCGAAGGGACTCGGGGCAGTGTACAGGAAAAAAATTAAAAACCATATAAACAGACAATATATAACAAAGCTAAAAACGAATTAAATTACCTGTACTAGAATTTAGAAATGTTAAAATAGGAACCCTCCTAAACTAAAATTCCCTAAATCTAAAATCCATTTATGTCCTTGACAGAAGTTATGTTATAAAACCAATACCATTTACGCAAGACCAGCTTGTTGAAATAAATATGTTTTAAGTGAGCGGCGGAAGAGGGGAAGGTCCGTGATTGTGCGAAGTTCGGGGGGTAGGTCGTTCCAGAGGGCCGGCCCAGCCACAGAGAAGGCCCTACCCCTGGGCACCGCTAGCCGGCATTGCCCGGCAGTTGGTACCCTCAGTAGGCCCACTCTGTGGGAGCGTATCGGACGTAGGGAGGTATGTGGCAGGAGACGGTCCCGTAAGTAACTAGGCCCCGAGCCATGGAGCGATTTGAAGATGGTAACAAGCACCTTGAAGCGCACCCGGAAGGCCACCGGTAGCCAGTGCAGCTCGCGCAGGAGAGGTGTTACGTGGGAGTAGCGAGAAGCTCCCAGAATCCCCCGCGCGGCTGCATTCTGAACCAACTGGAGCCTCCGGGTGCACCTCAAGGGGAGCCCCATGTAGAGAGCGTTGCAATAGTCTAGGCGAGACGTCACGAGTGCCTGAGTGACAGTGCGGAGGGCGTCTCGGTCCAGAAAGGGACGCAACTGGCGTACCAGGCGAACCTGGTAGAATGCCCCCCTGGTCACGGCCACCACATGATCGTCTAGGGACAGCCGGGAACCCAGGAGGAAGCCCAGGTTGTGAACCCTTTCCGCAGGGGCCAATGACTCGCCCCCGATAACCAGCGATGGAATAAGCTGGCTATGCCAAGACGCCGGAAACCACAGCCACTCGGTCTTGGACGGGTTGAGTCGGAGTTTGTTACTTCCCATCCAGAGCCGCACGGCTTCCAGGCACCGGGGCATCACTTCGACGGCATCGTTGGGGTGGTTGGGGGTAGATATGTACAACTGAGTATCATCAGCGTACAGATGGTACTCTACCCCACAACCACGGATGATCTCACCCAGCGGCTTCATGTAGATGTTAAACAGGAGGGGTGAGAGAATCGACCCCTGAGGCACCCCGTGAGTGGTCTCGAGGTCGACCTCTGCCCTCCTGCCAATACAAATTGCGACCGGCCGGAGAGGTAGGAGGAGAACCACTGTAGAACAGTGTCCCTCAATCCCAACCTCTCCAGTCAGTGCAATAGGATACCATGGTCGATGGTATCGAAAGCTGCTGAGAGATCTAATAGGACCAGGATAGAAGAAAAACCCCTATCTCTGGCCCTCCAGAGATCATCCACCAACGCGACCAATGCCGTCTCGGTGCTGTGCCCAGGTCGGAAGCCGGACTGGCGCGGGTCTAGATAAACAGTTTCCTCCAGGTGTCGAGAGAACTGCTGTACCACCACAATCTCTACAACCTTCACCAAAAAGCGAAGGTTGGAGACCGGACGATAGTTAGTTAGCAATGCTGGGTCCAGGGAGGGCTTCTTGAGGAGGGGTCTCACCATTGCCTCTTTAAGGGAGGTCGGCAAGAGCCCCTCACTAAGAGAAGCGTTCACAATTCCCTGGAGCCAGCCTCGTGTCACCTCCCAGGAGGCCAGTACTAGCCAGGAGGGACACGGGTCCAATAAACATGTGGTGGCATTCAGTCGTCTCGGCAACCTGTCCATGTCTTTGGAAGTAACAAAGTCGAACTCGTCCCATAAAACGGTCTCAAGACCTGCCTCGGACGGTCCGCCCAGATCTATCGGAATGGAGGCCAAGTCGTCCCGAATCCGAGCATAGGGGGTTGGAGCGTGTGACCGCCCGTAACCAGCGGCCACGGTCCTCCAACAGGTAATGTCCACCCCGTCTCCCCCCGCCCCTGCCCCTCCCCAAAACCGATCTGATGGAAAATACCTCTATGGGAACAACCCCCACCACCCCCTTCCTCCGATTCCCTGCTTCCGCTGGCCGGCCCTATAGCTTGTTGTCCCCCCGCCTGACTAACCCTCCCCTCCTCCCTGGAACCCCCTAAAAGTCGAATTAAAAATTTACCCAGAAACCCCCTGAGCTTACGTCTTGCCCACCTCTCAGGATCCAACAACCCATCCTTGAGGTGGGCCCCAGATAAATAAGGGGGCCACAACTGCGAGAGGGGAGACTCTCGCAGACAGAGGAGGTCTGTCCTCGAGTAAGATAGCAGCATATTTAGAGCGGCCCAGGCCTAACAGAGAGGGCGCCTAAGTTGGTATACTGCAAGTTGGAATTAGAGTAGAGGAGAGAAATAAAGTGCAATCAGATAGTAAAGTGTGCATATATACAGTCAGATGGTATAGAGCTGTATAAAAGTCAGATGGTATTGAAGAGGGCAGATGTTCCTGGAGGAGTGGGAGATCTATTTTCCATCGTCCATTGCCAGTCCCAAAGATGTTTGCCGGATGTTTGCTAGAGATATTATATCGGAGAGAGAAGGTCTTTCACTGGACCAGCCAGACCACATCAGCGTTGTTGTTTTGGGCTGCTCCGAGGCCGAGCTTATCACCAATTCGCTGCCCACCATCCCATGGCCGATGTTATTTCCGGGGGGGGGGAGATCTTTCATCGGGCCTACAGGCCTGCCAGGGTCGATCCAGGCCTAGTCCCTCTCCATTCACTGCCCACCCTCCCCCAGCAGATGTTATTGCCAGGGGAGGGAGATCTTTCGCCGGGCCTGCTAGGTCTACCAGGATCGCTCCAAGGCCGAGCCTCTCGCCGTTTCTCACATGCCCTCACCCGGGTGATGTTAATACCGTGGGGAGATCTTTCATCGGGCTTAACAGGCCTACCAGATCTAACAGGCCAACTAGGCCGCTCCAAGGCCGCGCCTCTCGCTGCCCTTCACCACGCTGGGGCTGGTCTCTATTCGCCTCCCCCCAGCCCTAGGTGTTTCGTTGAGGGGGGGGCTGGGACCGCTGAGGCATTGGAGAGAATTGGGGGTGCCAGGCCGTGCCGCGCCTGGGGCCGTAACGGGGGCGCGCTGATCTGAACGCCGGGCCCATCTAGGTGCATCACCGCCAGGCTTACCAGGGCGTACATCCCAGCCGCGCTGCGCTGTCCCCGCCGCTGTCCCCGCCACCAGCTTCCTCCAAACGCGCCCGACGGCCTTTCGCGCGCTGCTCCACCACTCCTCTGCTCGATCTTCGATCTTTCCCCGCCTCTCCTGTCTCGACCGTCACACCATCCGGCCCCAAAATAGCCTCGGTGTGACGGCAGAATTCTCAGCTAGCTGGGCCGGCCCCCCTAGGTGTTCCAAAGGGGCCGGCAGCGTCCTCAAATGCCTGAAAAAGCCGCCGGTCGTCATCGCACTCAGGGACGCGACGCCATCCGTCGCGCATGCCTAGCTCGTGTCTGAATCTTTAGCAAGAAAACGGCAGGGAGAGTCGTCCAGGTAGCCACCAGGGGCCAATCATCTGAGGCAGCCCAAAAGTGGCTTCCATATTGAGATGGGCATCAGATCCAGTTTGGTCTACTGGTTAAGGGGCCAAGCTAGGAAGAGGAAGACTCTGAGTTCAAGTCCTGCCTTAGCCATGAGCGCCAGCTGGGTGACTGAGGCAGTAATTCCCTCTCAGTACAATCCACCTCACAGGACTGTTATGGGGAAAATGAGAGGAGGGAGATGTGTTGGAAATGTTTGCCACCTTGAGTTATTTGTAAAAATAATAAAGGCGAGATACAAATAAATAACAAAGGGAGTGAAATTTAACTCTGATATGGTGACTTTGATTTCTAAGAGCCCTTTTGTGGAACACCTTAAAGCATCTAAGAAATTGAAGATTGAGATATTTCTGTTGGCAAAGGAGCAAATGAGGAATCCTAATGAATATACCTAATACAGGTAGTCCTCAATTTACAAGCACAATCGAGCCCCAAATTTCCGGACGCGCCGGAGGTGTTCTGGACACCTCCGTCGCTTGGCTTCTCCAGTCGGTGCCTTCAGGGGCTGGAGGACTCTTGCTGGGAGCCCCCCCCGTAAGGGCAGCTGGTGGCGCAACCCCCACCTCAAGGGCGGTCGGGGGGGCGTTCCCGCTTCGCCCCAGGAGCAGGAGAGCAGATCGCAGGGGGGGGGGGAATGCCCTCTTGCCGAAGGAATGTCGGAGCCACAGACTTTTAACAAACGGGCAGAAGTGCCGGAGCTGGAGGATCATACCGATGCTTAATGTGGACTGTAAGTGTTTTTATATGCATTCAACTTCTGAAAAGGGAAAATAGAGGGGGGAATTTGAAGAAAATCCCCTCTCGGAAAAAAAGCGGTGTTTTAAAATGCTTCCCGGGTGCGGGGAGAGAGAGAAAGTAACATCCGACTTTCTATTAGCTAAAAGCGAAAGTATTACCATATATGGAATCACACTTGGAAACTTTGTATCCGGGACTCATTAAAGGTTAAAAGGAGTGTTTATTATTTCTTCACTAAAGCCAAAGTGGCGGAAAAATGGTGCTTCTTTGCTCCCAATGGAAAATTTACTTTGAAATTTGAACATTTCTTCAATACTACAAGATCAAGAAATTTACATCTACAGTCAACTCAAGTGACTCTCAGTGTCTCTCCCATTGTACCCTTCTTTCTTGGACTGGATTTTACAATTGCCTCTCTGGAGTTTATATAACATCTGTATTAAAGAGTCGCGTCATTGGGAAGGTTGAGAACCACTGGTCTACCCTGAAGATTTCCATCCAGCAAATGATCCTATTCCACATTCTACATATTCCACATTCTCTATATACAAGATATTCTTCTGTGTCTCCTTTCCATGGAATGATCCAGGCTGCCTTTTCACAGTGATTTTTGCCCAGTTTTATTTATTTATATTATTTAGTTTGTCAAACATGTAAAAGTTAACAGGTATAAGTATAAAGCAGGAGTGAGTCCCTGCCAGTTCTAAGCTCTTCTATAGAAGAGGTTCCACAAATCTACAGTGCCATTTAGAACCGGTTATAGCTTCCCCCACTCCATTGCACATCATCAAGATGAAGAGCGAGAGGAGGAATTCTGGGAGTTGAAGTCCACAAGTCTTAAAGCTGTCAAGTTTGAACACCCTGAGTTTTTTTCTAAAGGGTTAGAGGTGCAAGGGTCTTGTAACTTGACAGTTTAAGATTTGAGTCCTTCAAATGCCAGAGTCTCTGAGCCAACATTTTGGTTGCTAAGCAAGAGCGTTTTCAAGTGAGTTTCATCACATTTACAAGTTGACCATGCCTACCCAGTCACATGACTGCCAAGCGACACCCCCCATTTGGTCATATGGCTGGCACACCACTCCCACCCAGTCACATGGCCGACAATCCACTCCCACCCAGTCACATGGCTGGCAAGCCACTCCCACAAAGCAGGGCACACCTACAGAAGAGGTTCTAAAACCCACCACTGGTATAAACATAAATATGAACACAGTAAATAGGTACAAATAAATGGAGACAGTAGGACAGGAACAGTAGGCAGAATGGTGCGCTTACAGAATGGGGTGAGGTAGACAGTTTAAGGTTAAAGTTGTGGGAGTTTGGGGATGTAAAAACAATCATTTTAGAGCTTTTCCTGATCCATTTCCTGATTGACTGGCTGGGAAGGGGGCAGTCCAGGCAGTTCTTCCTCTGCAGGATATTCCTATAAAAAGTGACCAGAAAGAGTTTAATTTCCCCTTCATCTCTGAGACATCCCATCAATTGCAGCATTCGATTTGGTTCTTTCCCTTTAACTGGAGGACGGGACTGGACGAATCCGCAAGTCATAAAGGGGCCAAGGTCCCCCACCTCTCCTTTAGCAGAATGTGTGGAGCAATGATTGACGGCGGGGGGGGAGGGAGGGACAGGCTTGGAATTTTGGCTTCTCCCCAATTTTTTAAATCTTTTTCCTTCTCTTTAACAAGATGCTGGGATCAATTGTAATGGATCCGCGGTTCGTCCCAGGGATGTTTGCTTCCCTCAAGTTTTTAAAACAATTTCCCCTTTAAAGAGCTGGTTGGGCCAATTATAACTGATCAAGGGTCCGTGCTGTTATTTTTGCTCCTCCCCAATTTGTTCTTTTTAAAATACTGCAATTCTTCTTTAAGAAGCCAGCGAAGGTGACCGCAAAAGCAACAAGAAATCATCTCGGTTTCTCTCCTGGGCGGGACCCAAAGACGGTCACCTGATTCGCAGGGAAAGGCGCGAACTTTAACTTTCGTTTCCCACGGGAGGAGGCGGTGATGGCAACCGAAGGTTCCTTGAAAGATTTGCTGGAAGAAGCCACCTGCTCCATTTGCCTGGACTTTTTCCAGGACCCCGTGCTCATCCCGAAGTGCGGCCACAACTTCTGCCGGGGCTGCCTGACCCGCAGTTGGGAGACGTCGGAATCGGAGGCTTCCTGCCCCCAGTGCAGGCAGACCTTTAGGCCCCGCAGCGTCCTCCGCAACAGGCAGCTGGCGCGGATGGTGGAAGAGGCCAGGCGATGCGGCGGCCATCCGGGCGAGGAAGGAGGGAACTTATGCCAGAAGCACCGGGAGCCCCTCAAGCTCTTTTGTAAGGATCACGAGACCCTCATCTGCGTTGTCTGCGACCGATCCAAAGAGCACAAGGGCCACTCGGTGATCCCCGCAGAGGAGGCTTTCCAGGAGTACGAGGTAAACTGAATAGTGGGGACAGAGAATCAATAGATAAAGAATATTTCTGTCCCCAGCAAACTAAAATTCATAGGGTTATCAGTGCGTGTAACATAGATAATTGTGCAGGTAATATTATCAACACTGCTGTCAAGCAAAACCAAACAATTAACAGTGGGTGCCATACCATGTACATGAACCATACAAGTGGCAAAGAAATAGGGGCAAAGAGAACCATAGTCAGGCATAACACAGGTTTCGTAGACAGAAAACACAGGGTCAATCAAAATGGACTCAAATGTCTATACACCAATGCACAGAGTATGAGGAATAAACAATAAATAAAATGAGGGCAGATACGATATTGTTGCCATTACAGAAACTTGGTGGGATGAAACCCACGAATGGAACATACAGCTAGAAGGATTTAAATTATTTAAAAGAAATAGACCAAATAAAAGAGGAGGTGGAGTTGCACTATATATAAGAAATAATTACATCTCTACAGAAATAGAGCACAACAATGATGAGAACTATCTTGAATGTATTTGGGTCAATATTAAAGGTTGGGGGGGGGGAATGATATTGTCATAGGTCTATACTACAGGCCACCCAACCAAGCAGAGGAAGTGGATGTACTTTTTGCTAACCAGCTAACTAAGGTATGTAGGAAGCACACTGCAATAGTAATGGGAGATTTTAACTACCCTGACATCAATTGGGAAACAAACTCTGCACCAAGTGGAAGATCCAACAGGTTCCTAACAAACCTAGCAGACAACTTTGTTTCCCAAAAGGTAGAGAAGGGAACAAGGGGATCAGCAATATTGGACTTAATTCTCACTAACAGAGAGGAAATGATAGAAGGTGTAGAAGCTACAGGAACTTTGGGGGCAAGCGATCATGAAATACTGGAATTCAACATTATGCAAACAAAAGTAGTTGAACAAAGTCAAACTAGAGTCTTAGACTTCAAGAGAGCTAGTTTCAATAAACTCAGAGAGAGCTTGGGAAGGATTCCATGGATGAGAATCCTCAAGGGGAAAACAACTCAAGAAGCTTGGGAAATTTTGAAAAATGAGATTATAAAAGCCCAGTCCAGCGCAATACCAATGAAGAAGAAAAATAACAGTTCCCAAAAGAAACCAGCATGGCTGCATAAAGAACTCTCTGACAAATTGAAAGACAAAAAGGATAAATATAAAAAGTGGAAAAAGGGGGACATAACCAAGGCAAAATATCAGCAAATAGCCCGAGCCTGTAAAGATGAAGTGAGGAAAGCTAAGGCTCGCAATGAAGAAAGGCTTGCCAAAAAAGTAAAAAATAACAAAAAAAGCTTCTTCCAACATGTTAAAAATAAGAAAAAAGTTAAGGAAATAATTGGTCCACTGCTGGGAGAAAATGGCAAGAAGATGATAAGCAACAGGGAGAAAGCAGAACTATTTAACTCTTTTTTTGCATCTGTCTTTACACAAAGGGATAAAACAGTCCAATCAATCAAAAACAGCACCACAAATATCAGATTAGGAACACAAGTTGAAATAGGGAAGAAAATGGTAAGTGAGCACCTGTCTGCCCTGGACGAGTTCAAATCACCAGGACCGGATGGATTACACCCCAGGGTTCTGAAGGAACTGGCAGACGAGATCTCAGAACCACTGAACTATATCTTTCAGAGATCCTGGAGCACCGGGGAACTGCCAGAAGACTGGAAAAGAGCAGATGTGGTTCCCATCTTCAAAAAAGGGAAAAAAACAGATCCAGGAAACTATAGACCCATCAGCCTGACCTCAATACCAGGAAAGATTCTGGAAAAGATAATTAAACAACAAATAAGTGAACACCTAGAAGCAAACAAAGTAATAGCCAAAAGCCAACATGGGTTTGTCAAAAACAGATCATGCCAGACGAATCTAATTGCATTCTTTGACAAAGTAACAAAATCAGTGGACCAGAGGAATGCTGTTGATATAATTTACCTGGACTTCAGTAAGGCATTTGATAAAGTAGACCATAACCTACTATTAGATAAAGTAGAAAATTGTGGGTTAGACAGCAGCACCACCAAATGGATTCGTAACTGGCTGACCAACCGCACTCAACGTGTAGTCCTCAATGGAACTGCATCTACATGGAAGGAAGTATGCAGTGGAGTCCCCCAAGGCTCTGTTTTAGGCCCAGTACTCTTTAACATCTTCATCAACGATTTGGATGAGGGGATAAATGGGGAACTCATCAAATTCGCAGATGACACCAAGCTGGCAGGAATAGCCAACACTCCAGAAGATAGGCTTAAGATACAGAAGGATCTAGACAAACTTGAACATTGGGCAATGTCTAATAAAATGAAATTCAATTGCGAAAAAAGTAAGGTCCTACATATAGGCAAGAAAAACCAAATGCACAAGTACAGTATAGGTGGTACCTTGCTCAATAGTAGCAACTGTGAGAGGGATCTCGGAATCCTAGTGGACAACCATTTAAATATGAGCCAGCAGTGTGCAGCAGCTGCCAAAAAAGCCAACACAGTTCTAGGCTGCATCAACAGAGGGATAGAATCTAGATCGCGTGAAGTGTTAATGCCACTGTATAGTGCCTTGGTAAGGCCACACTTGGAATACTGCATACAGTTTTGGTCGCCACGATGTAGAAAAGACGTGGAGACTCTGGAAAGAGTGCAAAGAAGAGCAACCAAGATGATTAGAGGACTGGAGACTAAGACATATGAAGAACGGCTGCAGGAGCTGGGTATGTCTAGTTTGATGAAGAGAAGGACCAGGGGAGACATGATAGCAGTGTTCCGATATCTCAGAGGGTGCCACAAAGAAGAGGGAGTCAAACTTTTCTCCAAGGCACCTGGGGGCAGGACAAGGAGCAATGGGTGGAAACTAACCAAGGAGAGAAGCAACTTAGAAGTAAGGAGAAATTTCCTAACAGTAAGAACAATTAACCTCTGGAACAGCTTGCCTCCAGCAGTTGTGAATGCCCCAACCCTGGAAGTCTTTAAAAAGATGTTAGACAGCCATTTGTCTGAAATGGTATAAGGTTCCTGCCCATGCAGGGGGTTGGACTAGAAGACCTACAAGGTCCCTTCCAACTCTGCTATTGTATTATTGATGTAGGTAGGAGTCAGCCAGGAGGAATCGCTGCGGAGGGGCGTCCAGATCCTTGGTCTTCCCGGCCATCCTTAGATCACTTTCCTTGCTTCCTCTGTTGTCTGCAAATTTGTTGTAGTCTGATGCAGATGCCAGTGGGATGGACTGGAGATGCGTTGGAAAGGACTTTAAGGAGCAAAGCCAAATACCAATACAAATTTTATACTCTTAAGATCAAGGACGTTTACACCCTAAGAATCACTTATTTGTTCCTTGACACTTGTTTCCTTTGATCTCTTGTCCTGGCCATCTTTACCTGCATCAATCATAAATAGCATATTTATTGCTAATAAGCTGTCCATTTTATTATTATAATAAGCTAGAAGTTACCAAAGTTTATGTCTATGTGCCTTAGCATCCTTCTAACCTGAGTCCTTCTAACTTTCCTGTAAATTTCTTGTTGCTAGGTAGTAATGCCCCATTATTCCTTACTGGTCTTATTACATTCCTGTGTAATTTTCTGCCTGGGCCATTCCTTTAGCAATCTTCCCCAATTCCAGCCTGACATCTTCACTTCCTGCTTTATCCTTTGTGGCTACAATCTTTATGGAGTCAGATTTACCATAGTCCCCCACTTACAACCATTTGTTTAGTGACTGTTCAAAGTTATCACAGCATTGAAAAAAGTGACTTAAGACCGTTTTCATCCTTGTGATCATTGCAGCATTCCATGGTCACATGATCCAAATTTGGATGTTTGCCAACTGTCATGCATTTATGATGACTGACTATATCCATGATGGTGAACCTGTGGCACACCTGCCAGGGGTGGCACTCAGAGCAACCTCTGCTGGCACGAGTGCTGTCAGTCAAGGTCAGATCTCCACGGCGTTTTCTTTTGTTTCCCTGCAAACAACAAAACAGAAGCTTATAAAAGAAAAAGACCTTGCCTCTTGCCCGACTGTTGCTGTTGGGATACCCCGCCTCCCGCTGGCCTTGGGGGACTCTGCTGTGCATACACACGTCTATGGATGCGGATATTTGTGCGTGTCCAGGTAAGGGCATGTTCACACGCACATTTCAGTTAGGTTATGTGCGCACGTGCAGTGTGGCCACTTGGAGTCTAAAAGGTTTGTCAGTACTGGAATATAACTTCTAACTAGGTCTTCCCTCCGACGTAATTCTTTACGAAAAATAAACTTAAAACTTGTATTTTCTCAGATGAAGGTAAAAGATTGTCTGAAGGCTCAGAAGGAACAGAAAGAAAAAGTAGCTACATACAAAAGAGACACAGAGAAAAAACTGCAGGAGAAGCTTGTAAGTATGGATCCAACGGTGAGCTTCTGAACCAATAGGAAGGAGAACCCCATCCACCATCTTTAATAATAGGCAGCCTGTTTGTAAGTACAAGTTAAAGGAAATTCAAGATAAAGACGGTGTTAGGGCAGAGAACTTGGTCTTAATCTGGGCACTTAGATGTCACCATTGCCTGAATGAGTCACAGTTGGGTTAAGTGCACCCATCCCATGAGCCATTTAATTAGTTAGTAAATTAATGGAAACATTCTTCTCTTGTGGAGATTGATATATCTTTCCATGTCTGCATGTAGGATTCTGGCTGCATTCGACCAAGTTCAAAATCCTTTTTTTTATCCTATTGATGCACTATTTTGTTTTTCCAATGTTGTAATTGTGTTGGATTCAACTGGGGTATATTTTTTCATAGGCAGGAAAATAAAAACAATACGTCTCCAAAAGAGGTTGAACAGTTTGGGGAGGAAAGAGCAATGGCACCCATCTCTCACAGTTGCTACTATTGAGCAAGGTACCACCTATACTGTACTTGTGCATTTGGTTTTTCTTGCCTATATGTAGGACCTTACTTTTTTCACAATTGAATTTCATTTTATTAGATAGTGCCCAATGTTCAAGTTTGTCTAGATCCTTCTGTATCTTAAGCCTATCTTCTGGAGTGTTGGCTATTCCTGCCAGCTTGGTGTCGTCTGCAAATTTGATGAGTTCCCCATTTATCCCCTCATCCAAATCGTTGATGAAGATGTTAAAGAGTACTGGGCCTAAAACAGAGCCTTGGGGGACTCCACTGCATACTTCCTTCCATGATAATGTAAAGATAATTAAATAAAGGTTAAAATATATGGAATATGGATAAATATGAATCTGATATGGGGAGGTTGTAAAGCAGAGGTTTATGATTCACTTTTATACATGATAATTAAACTGAGTTGCAAATTGATTGAATGTGGCAATAGAAGGACAACTAAGCATGGCTTAAAATATATGAAACATGGACATAGATAGAACTTTTAAGATGATGAATAAAGTGAGATGTTTACCGTTTGTTATTCTATACAATAGATTAAGGGAATTGCAATTAAGGGTAATCTAATCCAAGATATGGAAAAATGGAGAGGGAACATGAAATATACCTGCAATGGGAAACTATTGAGATTTAAAGACAGAATCACAAATTGGGGGCATATAAGGATGTATAATTATATAAAGATAATGATGAGAATAGCTGGGAATTGTAACTAGGTCTACATCTCAGCCAAAATTTTGGCTGAGGTGTGGGGGGTTTAAAAGCACAATGACCATATATGTATACTTTTCTGTTCTATTTTTTTATAAACATATATTCCTTTTTATAAAGAATATATGTTAAAGTTAAATATGTATATTGAAAAGGAATTATAAATACTATCAACATAAAATGGAGCTTTCAAGTAATGCAACTATCGTAAATCCATCATGTTTGCCAAGCACCCCAAATTGTGATTACAGGAACACTGTGACAAATGTGAAGTGCAAAAATGGTTGTAACTCAGTTTTTTGAGAGCTGTAGTAACAGGTTGCTAACTAATAGTCATAAATTGAAGGTTACTGCATTCATCTCTATTCAATTTCATTGCATTACCTTGAATCCATCAAGATCAGTTTGAATGTTATATCCTTCTTCTAAATGATTATCTACCTCACTCCTATGAGTCATTAGTCATTAGGTAAGATACAACCAATTTTTTGGCCAAGAGATTCACAAGAACTTTCAAGAGTGAGGCGCCCCAAACTGAAACTGGGTTGCCATGGGGCCCGTATCTGAATAGCTATCCAGACTTCCGGGTTGAGCTTTGGCTGTCGTGGGCAGGCTTTTATGAGCTCGCCGATCGGGCAACCTGTAGAGGCATTTTTATTAGATCATAAATGTCTCGGATACTCATAAATTCCTCAGGAATTTATGGGAGAACTCACGCTGACGGGTTGAGCCACTTGCGTAGCTCTCCAGAAGGTTTTTATAGCCTCTGGTGGGCAAGCAAGGAGAGCCCCCCTTCTCAGTGGCTTTAGTTCCAGGCTGCCGGACCCCTTCGCTAAGGATTTAGCGAAGCAAGACACCCGTAAACAACTCCTTAAAATATGCTGCAGGCAATCCATCAAGAAGGACTACATTCCAAGCGTTCGTACTTCAAAGGAAATTAAACGCAAGTAATTAAAGTCTGTGAACTGATCTACGACACAGCTTTTATAACAAAGGATTCAAGATGGCGTTAATTACTAGATGAGAAACGAAAGTTAGTTGCTTTGTCTATTTACTGAATTGTGGATTGTGGTCTCTGCTTAACCCTTGGCTGATAGCGGACAGCTGGAGGCGGAAAGGGAGGGCAAGTCATAAAGCCAAACGTACTATTTGATTTATTGATTTATTTGGATATTCTGAAGAGTATTTTTCTTGGGAAGCTTAAAACATGGCAACGGAACAGGCTGGTGTAGTAACTACCCAGGACTTTAAAGAACTGATGAATTTCATAGCTAATGAAAGTAAAGAACTTAAAAGAGCGGTTCAGGATAAATATGATCGACTGGAAAAAAAATGCAAGCAATGGCCAAGAGTCTGTCTGAAGTTATAATTAAAATTGATGGAAAAATTGAACAATTGGCCTCAGAGGTGGAAGCTAAAGCAAAGGAAACGGATCTGAAATTTGTGGAAATGGAGGGGAATATGTATAAATTGGACAAAGAGATTATTATGTTACAATTTAGGTCAATGGAGAACGCGATCAGACTGAGGGGGTTAATAGAAAATCCTAGAGAAGACTTAAGAAAAGTTTCTGCTGATGTTTTGGCTATATTAGTTAAAATGGATCCTGGTGAAATTTTCGCTAAGATTGATAAAATTTACAGAGTAAACTCACGTATAGCATTACAAAGGCAATTACCGAGAGATGTTGTGATATATTTTACTGAGAGAAACCTCAGAAATGATATTCTGCAGAAGTCTTTCCATTCCTCTCTTCACATAGCTGGAAACCTGATTGGTGTCTTCAAGGAGTTACCATCAATAATGTTAAAGTCTAGAAGGGATTTTGGATTTTTGGTAGTGGAGCTGAAGAAAAGAGGGATACAGTATAGGTGGGATGCTCCAATGGGTGTTATATTCAGATATGAAGGGGCGAGGTATTGTTTGAATACTATAGAAAAAGCAAGAGATTTTTATTATGAAATACTGAAGAAAAGTGCAACGCCCCCATGTACATCTATACCAACATCAGCAGATCTGGATGTTTTAGAGCAAGATATTGAGATGGAGCAGAAGCAGTTTGGAAAAGAGATGGAAGAACACACTCAGTTGGATTCCCCTGGGCCTCTTTCACGCTCTACTTTGGTGGAATTGTCGAAGACTGCTATAGGGGGATCTGTTGGAATGTCAATATGTAAATCAGATGAGCAATGTGAAGCCAGGTCTAGCACCAGACGAATTCAGAAACCGCAGAAGTAGAGGAGGTCTCAATCTCAGCGAGTTAAGAAAGACAAAAGGATAAAAGGAAGAAGCAATTAGCCAACAGTTGGATGCCAGTTATTTGACTATCTAGATAAAGATATGCAGATCTCTGCAATGCTGGTTCTCTTGGATGTGGAAAAGGCTTTTGACTGAAAACTGGAACCGGAGCATTTGCAGTGGATCTGGTTGTTACCCTATCACGTTTTTGGAACTTAATAATCCTGATGAAAAGTCACTCGGGGGTTGCTTATATACTTAATAATCCTGATGAAAAGTCACTCGGGGGTTGCTTATATAAAGGGCTTTTTTTGTTATTCATGGGGGCAGCTGCTTAAACTGGTATTACAAACAGCTACGGAAGGGATGGACACAGACCTGAAGAGTTGGACTTATGAATATTGATGCGGAAAGGATTAATATCATGTTAGTGTTCTGGGGA
Source organism: Rhabdophis nuchalis (assembly GCA_039707465.1). Lineage (NCBI taxonomy): Eukaryota > Metazoa > Chordata > Lepidosauria > Squamata > Natricidae > Rhabdophis > Rhabdophis nuchalis. The sequence goes on along the minus strand of CM077646.1, from coordinate 32,016,479 downwards.
AAAACTTGGGTCGAACTTTGAAAGTTAAATGCTAAATTTGTATAGATATAGAACTCAAGGGAGAATCTTTATAATATATTTTACAGATGGTATTTAGATTTGAAGAAATTATCATCATGTAGGTAACCTAATGGTTAATTAAAATGCTGGAAGGGAGAACTTGGCAGATATGGGTGTTTACTCCAACAGATTGATGCCAGTTATTTAAGAGGGGATATGTGAGGGAGAATGCAAGGCAACTTATAATTTTAAATTGTCTATCTAGATAAAAATATGTAGATCTCTGCAATGCTGGCTTTTTTGGATGTGAAAAAGGCCTACGAGTGAATGAACCGAAACTCTCTAATCAAGACTTGGGGGGGGGGGGGGAATGAATATGGGATTTGGACAAGGTTTATTATTTCTAATGTTATTTACTGTAACTTTAGAAGTCTTGTTGAATATAATTTGGGATTTGAATCTCTTAAATGGCATAGCTATTAGGTAAAAGGGATATACTAGAGCATTTGCAGTCGATCTGGTTGTTATGATATTGCGTTTTTGGTTTGGAATATCTGTTGGAAGAAGTTTATATTACATTTTATAGATGGTATCTACATTCTAAGAAATTATCATCATGTATGTATTGAAGTAGAAATTTGCCTGCAATTTACTGTATCCTTCCTGTGATAGGATCTGAAATTTTCTATACCACTTCTGTTTCCTCTGTGAAAAGAGAAGTAACTGTGTTCTTTTCAAATACTAGAGTAATCTTTACATCTTTTGTGTTGCTAAGTGAGCAATCAAGCAAATGGAGAGGGGAAAATAGCAAACCTTTTCAACCAGGAAGGATGCAAATTATTATGTATGTATTTTAATGTTTAGCTAAAAGGTTAAAGGTGTGGGTGTTTATGATGGGTCTGTTGTAAGGTTTCTAAGGGATTGATTATATATAGAATAAATATCAGACTAGGAAGAACTATGTAGCTTTTAGGTAAGAATGTTTAGATTGATAGGTGAACAGAGTAAATAATATTTGGGATGTTTGGAATTATTAGCGTGGTGTATAGCGGAAGTCAGGGGGGTGGGTTTGAATGGGAGGTGGGGAGGGTTAGGGTGGAGGGTGGGGAAATATATATGTATGATTAATCTAGAGATGGGAATAATGGGATATGGTTTTTTAAAGAGAAATTTATATTATGTTTTATATAGGTTTAATTAAGCTAGAAGATGGCGTTAATGGGATATTGATATATTAAGAGAAATTTATATTGTGTTTGCTGGGAGGCGAGGGGGTAGAATATCTGAATGAGAAATTTATTCTAAGATGGGGTGAGGGGAGGGGGTATAGTATTTGTATGTGATTTTTATTATATGTCGGGGGGGGGTAAAAAGGGGGGAAATTTGTTTAAATAAAACTTTTTCAATTTAAAAAAAAAAAGCTATCCAGAGAAGGGGCCCTTGTCAGTCAACACGAGTGCTGATTTACCAGCAGTTTACCAGGAGCCAAGGACTGGGCAACACAAAACGACAATCAATGAGCTGGCCATCTACTCCCCACTTAAAAAGTAAAAGCTACACACAACCAGGCATCACAAAGCTTCTTCCATTGGCAGGATGAAAACAATGTTCTTTTGTTTTGGCAGGTACCAGGCTAAGGAAACATATGAGAATCCGGTGGATTTACCTGAAGGCCTGATATGGACAATGTGCGATTACGGTGTTATCACTGTGGTTCTGAAAAGGGCCATAAAAAAATTTAGAGGTAAAAAAGAGCCATTGTGGTTTTACACGGAATGACATCTTGATCCCAGAGCATCCATGAGAGATTCTGGGTCTGTATCAGGGGCATCTAAGAGGGATCAATTCCAGGATCAGCGGAAGAGACACCCTCATTTCTCTGTGGAAAGGCCTTGTGTCTTGGCACCCAGAGGGGGAAGAGGAGCTTTCTGGTTTCTCCCAACATAAATTGTGGGCTTTGCTGTCATTGTAAGAATACCTGTGTTCTTTGTATCCCAAATCCATGCATAGTGATCACTGAGGAAACACAATAAGGTTCCACTAAGTAGAATGGAATATATGCAGGTGGTTCTTGACTTACAACATCAGTTGAACTGAATATTTCTGTTACTAAGCAAGGCAAGCAAGTGACCTTTTTTGCCAGAGTTATTCAGAAAATCACGACAGTTAAGTGAATTGTGTTGGATAAATGAATCTGGCTTCATGCATTGATTTTGCCTGCCAGAAGTTCTCCAGGAAGGTTGAAGAGGAGAATCCCAGAACCATGGGATGCTGCAACCATCATAAATGCAATTTTGATCAAGTGACTGGGGGGCTGCAAGAGTCATAAGTGTGAGAACCGGTCATAAATCTCTTTTGTCAGTGTGTTGTAACTTCACTACACAAATAGTTAAGAACTACCTGTATACGGAATATATAGTAAAATATATTTACACCTGATGGAATATATATATAGCCACCAATGGCATTTTGGCTTTCCATATTCCTTATTTCCTTATTTGAGTCCAAGGAAAGGAAACCAGGGTATCTGAAGGGAGGCCCTTCTGGTGCTCCATTTCCAGTGATGAGATGCTGAATTCATCCCTTTTCTTCCCCAGATACTCTGGAAAGTGAAGTTCAATTACACGAAGGTAAATATGAGTTATAGAACTGTAATTTTAAGCTTTGATGCCAGTAACTTTAAGAGACACATCATAGATTGACAAAAAAGAAGAATATACTTAGATACTATATAAGATAATTATGATCCAGTAAACTTTAATGATTTTATGATTTATGAGCTATTACTTGCCTTTTACACATACAAGAGGTAATTCAGGGGAGACAAATTGCTTTTGTGTCCTATCACAATTGACCAAATAAAGGTGTTTTTCTGTTCTATTATTTTCTATTCCTCTACTACTCCACGCCACTCTCCTATGTTCTGTTCTGTTCCATTCTATACATAATCTAGAAAACTGAAGTTAATCTTGGTGTAGAATAAAATATGTAGACAAATGGGAAAATATGGCCTGGGACCGAAAGGAACATTGATTTCCTACAAGCTAATAACATCCTGTTGATTTTACTGCCTGACCATAAGTTGGTGAGAGAGGAGGTCTTTGGGAGCAGAGAAATTAGGTCCTTTGGATCAAAGCAAATAAAAAAGTTGAAGCATCAGGGTTTTCTCCACCATGTGGGCCATCAGACTGATGAAAACAGAGGTTTCCTGTGGAAGATCCTCCGCTTTTGTACATGCCTACAATAGGCTGATGGTCGTAGAGAAATGGGCGGAGCTTCCTCACATTCCATCCTATGTCCCATGTTCCCTCTGGGGGATCCTTCTGACTACCAGTTCAGAATTGAAGCATGGAAGCCTCTTGCTCTGCCTGATCCACTGGATTAATGCTCCAGGCAGAGTCCCTGTTCAAGGTTGGCTATCTCAGGAAATCACTGAAAGCAAAGCCAACCACTCTTCACTCCCAATCCCATTACTCTCGCCTGCAAGATGGAAGCTTAAGAGAATTGTGCAGGGATGCTAGAAGAGGTGGAGCACTATGAAGGGTTGGAAGGACTTGGCCAGAGGTCTTCATTCTTGGCCACTATAAGACTTATGGATTTCAGTTCCCAGAATTTTCCAGCCATCATGGCAGAGCTGGAGGGTGATCATCTTAGGGGCGGCCCCATGGAAGTCTGGAGATTAGGGCAATTGACCACTGGAGCCAAGAGTCAAAAAGCGGAGGTTAACAGTGGATCGGAGGAAGACAGTGGGGGAGTACAAGTGCTTGGAGAAAAGGGAGCAGAGGGAATCTGGAGACTAGCAGCCCCATCGGGAATTTTGGGAGTTGAAGTCCACATGTCTTACAGTTGCTAAAGTTGGAGGACTCTTGACCAGACAATGGCTTAAGTGTTGTTTAAACAACAATGAGTCTTCCTGTCCTGGATTGGCTGTTTGGAAGATGAACTCCATTCACACAACACAGTTAAATTCTTGGGGGTGAAAACACAAACTAGGCCTGTAGCTGAAGCTCTTATTCTTCCTTCCTTCCTTCCCTTCCCCCTTACAGAGAATGTCACTCTGGATCCAGAAACAGCTCACCCCTACTTGCTTCACATCTCCGAAGATCAAAAAAGTGTCAAAGGACTTATACCAACGAAAGAAATAAAACCTGTCCGAAACAGCAAGAGATTTCAATACAATCCATATGTCCTTGGATGTCAGAGGTTCTCATCAGGGCGACATTTCTGGGAAGTTATTGTAGGAGATAGAGGTGAATGGGGTGTAGGGGTTGCCAAACAGTCACTGAACGTAACAGATGTTGATGAGAAAACCAGGCACTGGCAGATTAGGAAATGGCGATTGAGCTACATTGCCCTCTCTCCATCAGGATGGTCTAACCTGGTCCTGAATGAGGAACCCACGAAGATCCGCATCTGTCTCAACTGTGAAGAGGGGCAAGTGGCCTTTTTTGATGCCAGAACCGCAGCTCTGCTCCATACATTCTCAGACGCTTCCTTGGTTGGGGAGACCCTTTGGCCCTGTTTCTTTTTACGCCTGGGCGCCTCCCTGACACTCCCCTCAAAGAAAGGACATCCATAGGCAAAACTTTGGAAAAATCCCTATTTGCCAAGCTGTGATCTCTGAAAACCTTTAAAGCAACAGTTCCTTAGCTTTTTCTCAATTCAGCTCCCTTGATTGTGTATTCTATGCCGGACTGAATTGCTTGCAGTGGTGTATCCTTGGAAACTGAAGGAATCAGTCAGTCAGTCAGTCTAAAAAATATGAGGTGTCCAATAAAAGCTTGATAGGCTGTACTGTCCTTTGTTCAGGCGTATCAATATTAAAGATAGCTTATCTTACAGCCGAACCCATAAATCCTGGGTTTTAGATGCCCATCAGAGCTCTCCTGCCCAATTATGCACCAGGCTTGTTTGTTTCATGTTTAGTTGCAATCAGTGATTATGTAGATTCCCATAATTCAATACATTCTGTAATCCTTCCCTGCTTTTTTCTGTTTTATTTTAAATGTACACATAATTGCCATAATCCCAACAACCCTAGCAGGGCTTCAGCAAATACAGCCTCATAGGGTTTTTTTTTATTTTTATCTTACAAATCCTAGTACTTTTTCTGTCTTTTTATATTTATCGAAGTTATCTACAGGAATCGGATAACTCCTTGTAAGAGTGATTGTAATTTTATAGGTGTCTCATGGGTTGTAGTTCCTCCCTTTGCAATTTTACGTCAAATGGAATTCATTATTAATTAAATACATTATTTGAGAAGATGCCGAATAACACTCTTTCTTTCTTGCTTTAGGCTGCTCGGCCTCTTATTCATTAACTAAAATAAGAAGCCAATCTAGTGTGGTGGTTAAGAAATCAAGCTAGAAACCATGAGTTCTAATGCTGCTTTAGGCCCAAAGCCAGCTGGGTGACCTTAGGGCCTGTCACTCACTCAGCCCCAGAAAGCAGGCAATGGGAAGCCACTCCTGAATCTTTAACAAGGAAACTGCAGGGAGAGTCGTCCAGGTAGCCACCAGGGGCCAATCATCTGAGGCAGCCCAAAAGTGGCTTCGATATTGAGATGGGCGTCAGATCCAGTTTGGTCTACTGGTTAAGGGGCCAAGCTAGAAAGAGGAAGACTCTGAGTTCAAGTCCTGCCTTAGCCATGAGCGCCAGCTGGGTGACTGAGGCAGTCATTCCCTCTCAGTATAATCCACCTCACAGGACTGTTGGGAAAATGAGAGGAGGGAAATGTTTGCCACCTTGAGTTATTTGTAAAAATAAAGGCGAGATACAAATCTATATAAATAAAAATGTAAAATAGTTTGTACGAATCCACTAATCTCAAAAACTACTGGGCCGATTTACACCAAACTTTCAGACAATGTAGACAAGGACTTCCGATAATAGAATAGCTAATCATTTTGTGCCTAGCACGCGTGTGTTGTGTACAAATTACACACAAAAAAGTACCCACTGAAATGTGTGTTAACATCCCTTTAGCCACGCCCATCAAACTACTTTTCAACTGTCAGTGTTGGAAGAGGCCTCATACGGCGGCCTCTTGGGGCCAAAAAGGCACAGAGGATAGCAAACTCCCAGGTGGCCCATGGGGGGGGGGAGAAATTCTGCTCAGGACTGTTCTCTGAGGTAAAAAAACGGAGGCAGGCAGCTGCTTTAAATTGTTTAATACGAACTGAACCAAACTGTAACAAAGAATCACCCATCTGACAGCAAATACAGTTTAATGAAAAGAAGGACTAGGGAAGACATGATAGCAGCCTTCCAATATCTCAGGAGTTGCCCCAAAGAAGAGGGAGTCAAGCTATTCACCAAGGCACCTGAGGGCAGAACAAGAAGCAATGGATGGAAACTAATCAAGGAGAGAAGCAACCTAGAACTGAGGGGAAATTTCCTGGCAGTGAGAACTATTAACCAGTGGAACATCTTGCCACCAGAAGTTATGGATGCCCCAACACTGAAGAGAGAAGAGACTGGAAAACCATTTGTCTGAAACGGCATAGGGTCTCCTGCTTGAGCAGCGGGGTTGGACTAGATGATCTCCAAGGTCCCTTCCAACTCTGCTATTGTATTATTGTATTACAGTAGGTAGGTAGATAGGGGAATAGAGAGACAGGGAGAAATACAGTTTAATAAAAGAGGGACTAGGGGAGACAGGATAGCAGCCTTCCAATATCTCGGGTTGCCACAAAGAAGAGGGAGTCAAGCTATTCTCCAAGGCACCTGGGGGCAGGACAAGAAGCAATGGGTGGAAACTAATCAAGGAGAGAAGCAACTTAGAACTGAGGAGAAATTTCCTGACAGTTAGAACAATTAATCAGTGGAATAACTTGCCTCCAGAAGTTGTGAATGCCCCAACACTGGAAGTCTTTAAGAAGATGTTGGATAGCCATTAGTCTGAAATGGTATAGAGCAGTGATGGCTAACTTTTTTTGGCTCACGTGCCAATAGCAGGGGGAGTGCAGGGGCGATCTGCACAGGTGTGCCACATCCATAATGCTATGTGCATGACCCCCTGCATTTGGCATGCTTTTTACATCATCCCCAGGCTCCAGGGGGTTTATAGGAGCCTGGGGAGGGTGAAAACAGCCTTCCCCCACTTCCAGAGGGCAAAAAATGGCCTCAAAAGAAGGCCTAAATCAGCTGGCCAGGGCACACATACAAACTGAAGGTGACAGGGCAATGCCTCGAGTGGCCTAAGAAATGGTTCTGTGTGCCACCTGTGACACCCGTGCCATAGGTTCGCCATCATGGGTATAGGGCTTCCTGCCTAGGCACGGAATTGGACTAGATGACCCCCAAGGGATAGATAGAGAGGCAGAAATAAGGTAGGTAGGTAGGTAGGTAGGTAGGTAGGTAGGTGGATAGGTAGATAGATAGATAGATAGATAGATAGATAGATAGATACAAAGAAAGAAAGAAAGAAAAAGAAAGAAAGAAAGACAGTAGGTAGGTAGGTAGGTAGGTAGAGGGAGAAAGGAAGAAATATAGTAGGTAGGTAGGTAGGTACATAGGTAGGGGGATGGATAGATAGATAGGGAGAAATACAGTAGATAGGTAGGTAGAGGGATAGACAGAGAGGGAGAAATACAGTAGGTAGGCAGGTAGGTAGATAGGGAGATAGATAGAGAGGAAGAAATACAGTAGGTAGGTAGGTGGAGGGAGAAAGCAAGAAATACAATAGATAGGTAAGTAGAGGGATAGACAGAGAGGGAGAAATACGGTAGGTAGGTAGGTGTATAGATAGCGAGAAATACGGTAGGTAGGTAGGTAGGTAGAGGGATAGAGGGGGGGAAACACAGTAGGGAGGTAGGTAGATAGAGGGAAAAAGAAAGAAATACAGTAGGTAGGTAGGTAGAGGGATAGAGAGGGAGAAATACAGTAGGTAGGTAGGTAGAGGGATAGAGGGGGGGAAATACAGTAGGTAGGTAGGTAGGTAGGTAGGTAGAGGGAAAAAGAAAGAAATACAGTAGGTAGGTAGAGGGATAGACAGAGGGAGAAATACAGTAGGTAGGCAAGTAGGTAGATAGGGGGATAGATAGAGAGGGAGAAATATAGTAGGTAGGTATGTAGGTAGGTAGGTAGAGGGATAGAGAGGGGGAAATACAATAGGTAGGTAGGTAGGTAGGTAGAGGGAGAAAGAAAGAAATACAGTAGGTAGGTAGGTAGAGGGATAGATAGATAGATAGATAGATAGATAGATAGATAGATAGATAGATAGATAGATAGATAGATAGATAGATAGATAGATAGATAGATAAAAATACAGTAGGTAGGTAGGTTGGGGCTTATATGGTGGTTGGGTGTATGTGTGCAGGTGTAGATCTACACACAGATTGGTTGGCCATTTAACCAGACTGGAACACAGCAACGCGTGGCCGGGTATAGCTAGTAAATAATAAGAGGAGTGAAACTTAACTCTGATATGGTGACTTTGATTGCTAAGAGCTCTTCTGTGGAATACCTCAAAGCATCTCAACAACTGAAGAGTGAGGAGTTGCTGTTGGCAAAGGAGCAAACGAGGAATCCTAATGAACTTGCCTAATACAGTTAGTCCTGGACTTACAATTGAGTCCCAAATTTCTGCTATCAAGTGAGGCAACTGCTAAGTGAGCTTTACCCCATTTTAACCCATCATGGGAGAAGAAGGGAATGAAGAGGAGGTGGTTTTATTGGCAAAGGAGCAAATGAGGAATCCTAATGAATGTACCTGATACAGGTAATTCTCAATTTACAACCACAATTGAGCCACTGATTTCTGCTTCCAAGTGGGAAAGCTATGAAGTGAGCTTAGCCCCATTTTAAGTGCATCATGGGGGAAAGGGGAGAAGGGAACGCAAAGGTAGAGGTTTTGGCAAAGAGAGAGAGAGATGGTGAGGGAGCAGAGAAGGGGCCTCCCGGCTCACCTGCCCTCAACCCCACAGAATGAGGGGGGGAAGCAGAGCATGAGGATAGGGGGAGAAAGGAGGGTGGGGAAAGGTTGAGGCAAGTGTGTGAGAAAAGCCTGAGAAAGGAGGAAGGGGAAGGGTGAGGGTTGCAGCCTCTCCCTGCTTGAGGGGGAGCAGGGCCTTTGAAGGAGGGGTCTGTGAGAATCAAAGGGAAAATAGGATTGGTTGGGGTGGGCAGGCTGCTCCCCTTTGTGTGTGTGTGTGGGAGGTTAGGGAAGGAGGAGATGTGGGTGGAGCTATGGGAAAGGAGAGGCCAGAAGCGAATTTTAGAGGCAGTTTGGCAGTAAGTTTGTCTTGGAAAATTCGGCCTGCAAAGTTGAAGGACTTGGCACACAGCATTTGCCAGCCCATAGCACTTCTAAAGAAACCTAGTTTAGTTCGCCCAGCCAAATGCAGTTCAGGTAAGTTTACCTAAGCTTGTAAGCATGGTTGCAAGAGAGGAAAAGACCTGTTGACCTAAATGGGACGTATAATAATAATATGGACTATAAGAAAGCGTTTGATTCAATTCTCCACAGCTGGATCAAGAAATGCCTGAAAATCTTTGGCATCAGCAGCAACATACAAAAATTCATGGAATCTTCAATGAACCTCTGGAAAACGAAGCTTATGGCTAATGGAGAAGAACTGTGTGAAGTTGAAATTAAACGAGGCATTTTCCAGGGTGATTCCCTTTCCCCCCTACTTTTTATACTCTCAATGCTACCGCTGACAACCATTCTGAAGAAGGTGAACCGTGGATATGAACTTGCAAAGAAAGGACTGAAAATTTCGCACTTGGTGTACATGGATGATTTGAAGCTGTTTGGTAAAACAGCTGGACTGAATTTATTAATTGAAAGCACAAAAGAATTCAGCCAAGACATTAGTATGCAATTTGCAATTGACAATTGTGCAACAAGGGCAACCAAGGCAGGCAAGGTCATAGAAGATGATGGAATAGAACTTGAGAATGAAGAAATGATAAAAAGGCAGTAAAACCAGAAGAAGGCTTCAAGTAGGATTTTAGAGGCCTCTGACTTAATGCATAATAAAGGAATTAACTTCAGCCAAGTACATTCAATGAATTCTCTAGATATTAAAGTCCAAATTGAGTGGAGGAAACAATGTAAAAGCCATAAATACCTAGGCTATACCTGTGATTCGATACTTTGCAGGAATAATTGACTGGACCCAGATGGAATTGGACATTTTGGATAGGAAATCAAGGAAGCTTATGACAATGAGTCATGTTTTGCACCCTAAAAGTGATGTTGACTGATTATATCTATCAAGAGCAGTGGGTGATGGAGGACTCCTACAAGTAAAGCAGACTGTGGAAAAAGAAAGAAACAGCTTTGTTACACAGGATGTAACAAGGATTACATCCAGAAAAGTGAACCAATGATTAAGGAAATAAATAAAGGAGGCCTTTTGAAGACAACTAAGTCAAAAGCTGAATATAAGAAAGAAGTAATTGCAGTGGCGTAGCGTGGGTTGTCAGCACCCGGGGCAAGGCAAGTAATTTGCGCCCCCTAACCCGTGGATTTTAGCACTCGAGTCTCTTCCACTAGATTAGTTAAAGCAGTGGTGGGCAAACTTATTAGTCAAGAGAGCCAAATATCAACAGTACCACGACTGAAATTTCTTTTGAGAGCCAAAAGGTGTGGCCTGTTCTATGGGAGTGGCTCAGCGGTCATGTGACTGGGTGGGCGTGGCCAACTTGGAAAATGTGGTGAAACTCATTTAATGACGGTGCTGCTTAGCAACCAAAATTTTGGGCTCAATTGTGGTCATAAGTTCTTTCTTTCTCTCCCTCCCACTTTGTTTTTCTTTCTATTTTTCTTTCTCTCTTTTTTTTGTCTCTCTCTCTCTCTGTATCTGTCTCTCTCTCCTCCCTCCACCCATCTGTCACTCTGCGTGTGTGTGTGTGTGTTTGTGTGTGTATGTGCAGGCCCGGATCCAATAAGTGCGGTGCCCGATTGGATTTTTTTTGCGGGGCCCTCTATATATTAAATATTTAAATAAAATGCAAATTCAATATATATATAAATCAAATATCATGGATCATAAGATAGGTAAACTTCTACATACATTAAAAAATAAAAATATGCAAAATACAAAAACAATTACATTTTATTGAATATAAATTTACATCATTGAATATGAATATATGAATTTACATATTTCTAAGTTTTTGTTCTGTAAATTCTTCTAAAATAGTTTGAAAATCCAATTTCCTTGCTTCTTCACTTTCAATCGACATAATTGCTAAACTATTTAATCTATCCTGAGTCATTGTCGATCTCAGATAGTTTTTTATTAGTTTTAGCCTGGAAAATGATCTCTCTCCAGAAGCAACGCTCACTGGAATTGTTAAATATATTCGGAGAGCAATAAACAAGTTTGGAAATGCCATTGCTCTGTCATTTTCCGATAAAAATTTGAACATTTTAAATGGATTTTCAAAAAATTCTGATGGAAGGATAGATTTTAAAGCTTCCATTTTTTCAACTAACATTTTTCCATCTATATCAGTTTCCTTCACTATTGGTGCATCATTTTCTGTGAACCTAGAATCTGTTAGAGAAATTTCTAATTTAGCTGCATGTTTTTGAAGTGCTTCTTTTTCCATATTTTGAAATTTTCCCAGAAACCCAAATAAGTCATTATGATTTTTGAATTATTCAAAACGATCTTTTAGTGATTCTGTAGCTTTATCTAAAACAAAATTTTAAAAAGATATCTTGTATGCGTTTATCGGATCTACAATAGGTTCATCATCGCCTTCATAATTGAAATGTTTTTTTCTTTTCCGAAGCCTTTTATTTCGAAATTCTGTAGATATTTCCAAATCTTGTGCAAGAATTTTTGCTTGGACTAAAACTTGTTTGAATCCAGTATTTCTGTAGTCGCTTAACCATTTTAAAAGTTTTTCAAATGAAGAAAGTGCAATGGATACTTCTACAGATTTACTTTGAAGTTCCTTGCTTACATAATTGACTTGGAACAGTAAATCGTACCAAAAAACCAGTGATACTAAAATTTTATAGTCTTTCATTGCATTTCCAAGAGATTCTGCCTCGCTTTTAATTTGTTGATCTTCGGAAATTTCTGATATTTCGAAAAAAGCATCATAAAATTCACCTATTTGGTATCTCACTGCTTTTACGCTTTGAATCCGATCAAAATTTGGGAGCTGGGCAACTGTCTGCATGTATGAGGATTGCAGAGTCCCCTGCTCAACATTAGCGACCGACGGTTGTTGAACATGGGGATTTAATTCTCTCCTAGCCCACCTCACAGGGTTGTTAGAGGGAAAAAGAGGAAGGGCTTGCAAGTCTGTTTTAGTGCCTGGAGTTATTAAAGTGGAACACAAATACATCTGTAAAATAAAAATAGGTAAATCGATGTTCTTGTAGCCCCTGAGTGGTTTGTCTTTCTCTCCATTCTTTCTTCACTCTTCCTTCCTCTTGCTTTTCTTCTTCATCATCATCCTCTTCTTCCTTGTCCCTACTTTTTCCTCCTCTTCCTCTTGGTGGCTCTCCTTTTCTTCATTTTTCCTTCTTTCTTCTTACTCCTCCTCCTTCATTCTCTGCCTCCACCCCTCTTCTTCTTTTTTCTTGGCGCTCTCTGTCTGCATTCCTTCCTCCTCCGTTTTTTCCCTTCCACCTCTTCCTCTCCTCCTCCCTTCGTCTTCCTCTCTTGGCATTCTCTCCACATTCTTCCCTCTTTCCGCTTTTCCTTCCACTTCTTCCTCCTCCTCCTCCCTCTTCTTCTCCCCCCCTCCTCTCTCTCTCTTCCCCTCCCTCCTTCCTCTTCTCTCCGCACTTCCTCTCCACATTCTTCCCTCTTCTTCCTCCCCCTCTTCCAGAAAGCACCAGTTGGAAGGAAAGTCTGCCTTCCCAGCCCCTCCTCATTCCCTCCCACTTGGGGAAGGGAGCCCATCCAAATCGAGGGGGAAAGATTTGCGCTTTGAAACAGCGGAGAAACTTCCTTCTGCCTCCCCCTCCCCAATTTATCTCTTCTTTCCTCTCTTTCTTCTTCTTTCTCTTTCTCTCTCTCTCTGTCTCTCTCTTTGCCAACGGGCGCCCACCTCCTCTTCCCCCCCCTCCCCGTGCCGCCTCCTCCTCCTCCTCTTTTCCCTCCCTCCTTCCCCCCACTCTCCCATAGCTTTGGCGTGCTCGCTGCGTCGGGAAGGAAAGGAAAGGCGCTCCTTGCAACAATTTGAATTTTTTTTTGCGTTTTGCTTTTCATTGTCCCCCCCCCCCAAAAGCCAAAACTGTTGCAAAAGAAGCTCTGACAGCTCCGAGCCCAGCGCCATCCGTCGAGCCGCGCCGGGGATCAAACGCGGGTTTTGAAGTGTTTAAATGTATTATTCATGCCGCCCAAGAGATGCCATCTAGGGGGCTTTTTGGATTGGGCAGGGGGCTGCCCGAGCGCGCCCCCCCAGATGTTGCGCCCAGTGCGGCCGGCACCCCCTGCACCCCCCACGCTACGCCTCTGAGTAATTGAGAAGGTAAGGTAAGGATTCAAAACCTCCATATCCTTAGTTAAGGATATGGAGGTTTTGAAAGATGTCAGATGTTTGCCGGGTGCTACAGCCAGCAGAGACAAGAGGCGTATTCTTAAGATAGTCAAGAATGCAAGTAAGGACTGTGAAGTTGATGCTATTATACATCTTGGCACAAATGATCTGTCCCAAAAAGATGTAGCTTCTGTGCAGAATGATTTCCAGAGTTTGGGGTACGAACTTAGTAGTACAGGTTGTAGGCTTATCTTCTCAGAGGTTATACCAGTATACAAGGAACAAAAAGGAAAGGGCCAGCGCATAGCAGAGTTTAATGTGTGGCTAAAGGAGTGGTGTAAAAAGGAAGGCTTTGGTCTTATTAGTCATGATGCCTGCAGCTGGTCCAATGATAAACTGTACAAAAGAGATGGTTTGCACCCATCCAAGAAAGGGACTGAATTACTTGGCACTAAATTCACAGATTTCCTGGCTAAACATTTAAACTGAATAGTGGGGACAGAGAATCAATAGATAAAGAACATTTCTGTCCCCAGCAAACTAAAATTCATAGGGTTATCAGTGCATGTAACATAGATATTTGTGCGGGTAATATTATCAACACTGCTGTCAAGCAAAACCAAACAATTAACAGTGAGTGCCATACCATGTACATGAACAATACAAGTGGCAAAGAAATAGGGGCAAAGAGAACCATAGTCAGGCATAACACAGGTTTCGTAGACAGAAAACACAGGGTCAATCAAAATGGACTCAAATGTCTATACACCAATGCACAGAGTATGAGGAATAAACAGGGTGAATTAGAAATTCAAGTAAATGAGGGCAGATACGATATTGTTGCTATTACAGAAACTTGGTGGGATGAAACCCACAAATGGAACATACAGCTAGAAGGATTTAAATTATTTAAAAGAAATAGACCAAATAAAAGAGGAGGTGGAGTTGCACTATATATAAGAAATAATTACATCTCTACAGAAATAGAGCACAACAATGATGAGAACTATCTTGAATGTATTTGGGTCAATATTAAAGGATGGGGGGGAATGATATTGTCATAGGTCTATACTACAGGCCACCCAACCAAGCAGAGGAAGTGGATGTACTTTTTGCTAACCAGCTAACTAAGGTATGTAGGAAGCACAATACAATAGTAATGGGAGATTTTAACTACCCTGACATCAATTGGGAAACAAACTCTGCACCAAGTGGAAGATCCAACAGGTTCCTAACAAACCTAGCAGACAACTTTGTTTCCCAAAAGGTAGAGAAGGGAACAAGGGGATCAGCAATATTGGACTTAATTCTCACTAACAGAGAGGAAATGATAGAAGGTGTAGAAGCTACAGGAACTTTGGGGGCAAGCGATCATGAAATACTGGAATTCAACATTATGCAAACAAAAGTAGTTGAACAAAGTCAAACTAGAGTCTTAGACTTTAAGAGAGCTAATTTCAATAAACTCAGAGAGAGCTTGGGAAGGATTCCATGAATGAGAATCCTCAAGGGGAAAACAACTCAAGAAGCTTGGGAAATTTTGAAAAGTGAGATTATAAAAGCCCAGTCCAGCACAATACCAATGAAGAAGAAAAATAACAGTTCCCAAAAGAAACCAGCATGGCTGCATAAAGAACTCTCTGACAAATTGAAAGACAAAAAGGATAAATATAAAAAGTGGAAAAAGGGGGACATAACTAAGGCAAAATATCAGCAAATAGCCCGAGCCTGTAAAGATGAAGTGAGGAAAGCTAAGGCTCGCAATGAAGAAAGGCTTGCCAAAAAAGTAAAAAATAACAAAAAAAGCTTCTTCCAACATGTTAAAAATAAGAAAAAAGTTAAGGAAACAATTGGTCCACTGCTGGGAGAAAATGGCAAGAAGATGATAAGCAACAGGGAGAAAGCAGAACTATTTAACTCTTTTTTTGCATCTGTCTTTACACAAAGGGATAAAACAGTCCAACCAATCAAAAACAGCACCACAAAAATCAGATTAGGAACACAAGTTGAAATAGGGAAGAAAATGGTAAGTGAGCACCTGTCTGCCCTGGACGGGTTCAAATCACCAGGACCGGATGGATTACACCCCAGGGTTCTGAAGGAACTGGCAGATGAGATCTCAGAACCACTGAACTATATCTTTCAGAGATCCTGGAGCACCGGGGAACTGCCAGAAGACTAGAAAAGAGCTGATGTGGTTCCCATCTTCAAAAAAGGAAAAAAAAACAGATCCAGGAAACTATAGACCCATCAGCCTGACCTCAATACCAGGAAAGATTCTGGAAAAGATAATTAAACAACAAATAAGTGAACACCTAGAAGCAAACAAAGTAATAGCCAAAAGCCAACATGGGTTTGTCAAAAACAGATCATGCCAGACGAATCTAATTGCATTCTTTGACAAAGTGACAAAATCAGTGGACCAGAGGAATGCTGTTGATATAATTTACCTGGACTTCAGTAAGGCATTTGATAAAGTAGACCATAACCTACTATTAGATAAAGTAGAAAATTGTGGGTTAGACAGCACCACCACCAAATGGATTTGCAACTGGCTGACCAACCGCACTCAACGTGTAGTCCTCAATGGAACTGCATCTACATGGAAGGAAGTATGCAGTGGAGTCCCCCAAGGCTCTGTTTTAGGCCCAGTACTCTTTAACATCTTCATCAACGATTTGGATGAGGGGATAAATGGGGAACTCATCAAATTTGCAGACGACACCAAGCTGGCAGGAATAGCCAACACTCCAGAAGATAGGCTTAAGATACAGAAGGATCTAGACAAACTTGAACATTGGGCGCTATCTAATAAAATGAAATTCAATTGTGAAAAAAGTAAGGTCCTACATATAGGCAAGAAAAACCAAATGCACAAGTACAGTATAGGTGGTACCTTGCTCAATAGTAGCAACTGTGAGAGGGATCTAGGAATCCTAGTGGACAACCATTTAAATATGAGCCAGCAGTGTGCAGCAGCTGCCAAAAAAGCCAACACAGTTCTAGGCTGCATAAACAGAGGGATAGAATCTAGATCACATGAAGTGTTAATGCCACTGTATGGTGCCTTGGTAAGGCCACACTTGGAATACTGCATACAGTTTTGGTCGCCACGATGTAGAAAAGACGTGGAGACTCTGGAAAGAGTGCAGAGAAGAGCAACCAAGATGATTAGGGAACTGGAGACTAAAACATATGAAGAACGGCTGCAGGAGCTGGGTATGTCTAGTTTGATGAAGAGAAGGACCAGGGGAGACATGATAGCAGTGTTCCGATATCTCAGAGGGTGCCACAAAGAAGAGGGAGTCAAACTATTCTCCAAGGCACCTGGGGGCAGGACAAGAAGCAATGGGTGGAAACTAATCAAGGAGAGAAGCAACTTAGAACTAAGGAGAACTTTCCTGACAGTTAGAACAATTAACCTCTGGAACAGCTTGCCTCCAGAAGTTGTGAATGCCCCAACCCTGGAAGTCTTTAAAAAGATGTTAGATAGCCATTTGTCTGAAATGTTATAAGGTTCCTGCCCACGCAGGGGGTTGGACTAGAAGACCTACAAGGTCCCTTCCAACTCTGCTATTGTATTGTATTGTATTGAGAAGCGAGCTGAAAATTGGAAAATCAAAGCTATGCATGGACAAAATCTGAAAAGTTTTGAAGGCAAAGCTGACCAAAAACTAATGTGGAACTGGTTAAGATCAGGAATACTGAAAAAAAGAAACAGAAGGCTTTATTTTGGCAACTCAAGAACAAGCTTTAACCACAAACTGCATGAGGGCAAAAATTCAACATGTTACCACCAACAGCAAACGTCGCCTCTGTAATGAGAAAGATGAGACAGTTGACCACTTGATCAGTGGGTGCAGCAAAATTTCACAAACTGACTGCCTACAACACCATGGCCGCATTGCTAAGATCATTCACTGGAAATTGTGACAGACGTTTGGATTTGAGTACAGCAAAAACCACTGGGAACATCAGGTTGAGAAGGTTTTAGAGAATAAGAAAGTCAAGATCTTGTGGGAGTTCAGAATTCAGACTGACAGGCACTTGGCCTACAACACATCTGACATAACAATAGTTGAAAAGAAAAAAGTATGGTTCATTGACTTTGCAATATCTGGTGATGCACCAATTGAAGATGAACAGCAAGAAAAAATCACAAAGTACCGGGACTTGCAAATTGAAGTTGAGCGACTGTGGAAAAAGAAATTGTGTGTTGTCCCAATTGTAATTGGAGCCCTTGGAGCAATACCTAAAGGGCTTCCTCACTATTTGGAAATTCTAAATTTACCTGAGTTGAACTTTCTGATTCTACACAAAAAAAAAACACCCCACTTGGAACAGCTTATATCTTCCGATGTTACCTTAATAGTTCCTAGGTCCTTGATTAGGACTCGAGCTGTTGAGCTACCAACCAGCCCCAAAGCTTGTGAATCTCACTAAAGATTAACCACATAACAATAATAATAATAATAATAATAATAATAATAATAATCATCATAATCATCATCATCATCATCATCATCATCAATTTTAATCAGAAAGCTAATTGGCATAAATATGCAATGTATGAGGAATGAGGGTAAAGTACAAGAAACCCATAAAAAGTAACATGTCTGAAGGAACCAATGAATGGCTTTAGTGTGTTCTGGGAGTCGAAGAGATGGAGAGAAAGGGAGACAGCCAGGGGAATCAACGGAGGAGCAGAGACAGTGACAGGAGAGACCAGGAAGAGCAGTGGAAAGAGAGCAGAGAGCAAGAAAGGCGGAACGGCCATCTGACCACCATCCAACCGTCAGATCCGCCTGTTGAGACTCCAGAAGGGACCGGCTGGAAGGACAAGAGGGCAGAGTCCAGCTGAGCAGGGCAACTGGAGGTGCCTGAGCAAAGGGAGTGTTAGGATATTCAGCCTTATATTGGGTTGACAATATATATGAGCCTATGTTCTTAAGGAGTTATGTAGCTTTAAGAACTGTGTTTGAATTCTGATTGGCTGATTGGTACAGCTTTACTATAAAGGAAGCTCAGGAACGCAGCTCATTCCCTGTTCGATTCCTTGTGATTCCTGTGTTTTCCTGATTGCCGTTTGAGAAGTTGAAGAAGAAGGAGTAGTTTGTTTTGCATCACTGTGAGATAATTCTGTGTTTGGTGTTGGACTGTTATTTGGTTGAGAAGTTAGTCGGAAGAAGTATTTTAGTTGCTACAAAGTAAAGACTATTTATTTTCTTACTATCACTGTTTTAGAGTTTGTGGCTACAGCAACGTATCTCTTTACTGTCCGGTGAATTACACTATTCCACATTTATTTTGCTAACACTGGTTAAGGGATCAGAGTTGTAACACTGGTTCTGAACCCAGAGTTGATAACAGGGAGCAGAGTGGAATCGGGAGCCACAAGGAATGGACTGAAGCAGGGGAAGGAGCCTGGGGCAAGGGAAACCTGGATCCCAGTGACCCTTTTCGGGAGTAGCGCCTACATGATGCTCTTTCTTGTCACAGTTGTTAAGTGAATCACTGCAGTTGTTAAGTTAGTCAAATGGTTGCTAAGTGAATCTGGCTTCCCCATTGACTTTGATTGGCAGAAGGTTACAAAGGGTGATCACATGACTCGGGGACCCTGCAACCGTCATAAATATGAAGCAATTGCCAAGCAATTGAACTTTAATAATAATAATAATAATAATAGTTAAATTTATTAACCGCTCCCTCTCCCCACAGGGACTCGGGGCGGTGCACAGGGGAAATAAAAACAATAAATATACAAAATACATACCAATGTAAAAACAGATTAAATTAATTCCTGTGCTAAAAACCATTGACTAAAACCATTGACTAAAAATCCCCATTCCCCAAAAAACCCTAAAAAACCCTAAAAACAGAGGAGAAGTTATCCCAGGCCGGCAAGGCAGAAAAAGTGTGTTTTCAATTTAAGACGGAACTTTGTTCAAGTAATCATGAGGATGCTGCAATGGTCATAACTGTGAAACATTGTCATACATTGTCTATATACATTAAAAATTAGAAATGTTAGAAGGCTGAATATTTAACTTCACATATGTCAAATTGAGAGCCACTGATCTAACCCAACAGACTCTTAAATGGGATGGGGATTACGGCCAGGGTGTCCCAAGGGAGGTCAACAAAGTCAAGATGGCAGCCAGCCGCGCCTTTTCCGCCGTTTCCTTCTTCCTATTTTTTTTAAAAAGCATTTTTCTTTTTAACAAGTTGGTCGGATCAATGATAATTGTTTGGCAATCGGTCCCATGGATAGTTCTTTCTCCCGAGGATTTTTCAATTTCTTTCCCTTTAAGGGGGACGACGACGACGATGGCCCTTTTATCTTTCCCTTTAGCAAGTGGGGAGTGGCCCTTTTCTAATTTGCAGACTTCAACTCCCAAAATTCCTTAGCCAGCTGCCTCACGGATTCTAGGAGTTGAAGTCAATCAATCAGTCAACCAACCAACCAATCAGAATAGAGCTGGAAGGTGCTTTGGAGGTCTTCTAGTCTAGCCCCCTGCTCAAACAGGAGGCCCTATACATACCATTTGAAATCTGCAAGTCATAAAGGGGCCAAGGTCCCCCACCTCTCCTTTAGCAGAATGTGTGGAGCAATGATTGACGGCGGGGGGTGGTGGAGGGAGGGACAGGCTTGGAATTTTGGCTTCTCCCCAATTTTAAAAATCTTTTTCCTTCTCTTTAACAAGATGCTGGGATCAATTGCAATGGATCCGGGGTTTGTCCCAGGGATGTTTGCTTCCCTCAAGTTTTTAAAACAATTTCCCCTTTAAAGAGCTGGTTGGGCCAATTATAACTGGTCCGTCCTTTCATTTTTGCTCCTCCCCAATTTATTCTTTTTAAAATACTGCAATTCTTCTTTAAGAAGCCAGCGAAGGTGCCCGCAAAAGCAACAAGAAATCGTCTCGGTTTCTCTCCTGGGCGGGACCCAAAGACGGTCACCTGATTCGCAGGGAAAGGCGCGAATCTTTAACTTTCGTTTCCCACGGGAGGCGGCGGCGATGGCGACCGAAGGTTCCTTGAAAGATTTGCTGGAAGAAGCCACCTGCTCCATTTGCCTGGACTTTTTCCAGGACCCCGTGCTCATCCCGGTGTGCGGCCACAACTTCTGCCGGGGCTGCCTGACCCGCAGTTGGGAGGCGCCGGAATCGGAGGCTTCCTGTCCCCAGTGCAGGCAGGCCTTTAGGCCCTGCAGCCTCCTCCGCAACAGGCAGCTGGCGCGGATGGTGGAAGTGGCCAGGCGATGCGGGGGCCATCCGGGCGAGGAAGGAGGGAGCTTTTGCCAGAAGCACCGGGAGCCCCTCAAGCTCTTTTGTAAGGACCACGAGGCCCTCATCTGCCTGGTCTGCGACAGATCCAAAGAGCACAAGGGCCACTCGGTGATCCCCGAGGAGGAGGCTTTCCTGGAGTACCAGGTAGGAGTCAGCCAGGAGGAATCGCTGCGGAGGATCGTCCAGATCCTTGGTCTTCCTAGCGATCACTTACTTTCTTTGTTGTCTGCAAATTTGGTTTAGCCTGGTGCAGATGCCAGTGGGATCGACTGGAGATGCGGTGGAAGGGACTTTGGTTGAAGTATTTCAAAAGGGTCTCACCAGCTAAAGGAGCAAAGATCCGTAGCCAAATACCAAAACGCATTTTATGCACTCAAGATCAAGGAAGTTAACATCCTAAGAATCACTTATTTGTTCCTTGTCACTTGTTTCCTTTGATGCCTTGTCCTGGCCAACTTTACCCGCCTCAATCATAAATAGCATATTTATTGCTAATAAGCTGCCCATTTTATTATTATAATAAGCTAGAAGTTACCAACGTTTATGTCTATGTGCCTTAGCATCCTTCTAACCTGAGTCCTTCTAACTTTCCTGTAAATTTCTTGTTGCTAGGTAGTAATAATAATAATAATAATAATTTTAATTTGTTGACCGCTCCCTCTCCCCATAGGGACTCGGAGCGGTGCACAGGGAAAAACTAAAACAATAAATATACAAACACATTAAAAACAAATTAAACATATACCTGTGCTAAAATACCCCATTAACATACTAAAATTCCCAGTTAAAACAACTAAAATCCCATAGAGAGAGACTACCCTAGGCCGGCCAAGCAGAAAAGATGTGTTTTTAGTTTTAGACGGAAGGAGCGGAAGTCCGTGGTCGTTCTAATATCGGGGGGAAGGTCGTTCCAGAGGGCTGGGCCCGCCACACAGAGAGCCCTTCCCCTGGGCGTCGCCCGCTGACAAAGTCTAGTGGACGGCACCCGGAGAAGTCCCTCTCTGTGGGAGCGAATCGGCCGTGAGGATGTATGAGGCAGGATCCGATCCCACAGATAGCTAGGTCCCGAGCCATGGAGCACTTTAAAAATGATGACTAATACCTTGAAGCGCACCCGGAAGACGACAGGCAGCCAGTGCAGCTCGCGCAAGAGCGGTGTTATGTGGGTAAACCTGGAGGTTCCCAGAATTGCCCGCGCGGCTGCGTTCTGGACCATCTGAAGTCTCCGGGTGCACCTCAAGGGAAGCCCCATGTAGAGAGAGTTACAATAGTCCAGTCGGGATGTCACGAGAGCATGAGTGACTGTGCGAAGGGCGTCCCGATCCAATAGGGGGCGCAACTGGCGAACCAGGCGAACCTGGTAAAACGCCCTCCTGGCCACGGCTGTCACTTGATCTTCCATGGACAGCCGGGCATCTAGGAGGACACCCAAGTTGCGCGCCCCATCCACAGGGGCAAGATGTTCGCCCCCTATGGCCAGCGATGGAGTCAGCTGGTTGAATCGGGCAGCCGAAAACCACAGCCACTCGGTCTTGGTCGGGTTGAGTCTGAGTCCGTTACTTCCCATCCAGATCCGTACGGCTTCCAGGCACTGGCACATCACCGCTACGGCATCGTTGGGGTGGTTTGGGGTAGATATATACAGCTGAGTTCAACACATACATGAAGCCGCTGGGCGAGATCATCCGTGGTTTTGGGGTAGAGTATCATCTCTACGCTGATGATACTCAGCTGTATATATCTACCCCAAACCACCCCAACGATGCCGTAGCGGTGATGTGCCAGTGGCACTCAGAGCAACCTCTGCTGGCATGAACACTACCGTCAGAGGTCAGATTTCCATGGCGTTTTCTTTTGTTTCCCTGCAAACAATGAAACAGAAACTCATAAAAGAAAAAGACCTTGCCTCTTGCCAGGCTGTTGCTGTTGGGATACCCCGCCTCCCGCTGGCCTTGGGGGACTCTGCTGTGCATACACACATGTCTATGGATGCGGATATTTGTGCGTGTCCAGGCAATGTGCGCATGTGCAGTGTGGCCACTTGGAGTCTAAAAGTTTTGTCAGTACTGGAATATAACTTCTAACTAGGTCTTCCCTCCGACGTAATTCTTTACGAAAAATAAACTCAAAACTTGTATTTTCTCCTCAGGTGAAGCTGGAGGATTGCCTGAAGGCTCAGAAGGAGCAGAAAGAAAAAGTAGCTACATACAAAAGAGACACAGAGAAAAAACTGCAGGAGAAGCTTGTAAGTATTGATCCAACGGTGAGGAGCTTCTGAGCTAATAGGAAGGAGAACATTGTCTGCAATCTTTAATAATAGGCAGCCTGTGTTTTAATACAAATTATGACTTAAAGGATAAAGATGGTATTAGGGCAGAGAACCCGTTCTTAACCTGGGGACTTAGATGTCACCATTGCCTGAATGAGTCACAGTTGGGTTAAGTCAGTGGTTCTCAGTTATTTTCTGTCAGGCCCCCCCTAGGAAGAAGAAAACATTTCGCGCCCCCCCAGCCCCGGAAAGCGCCCCCCCAGCCCCGGAAAGCGCCCCCCCCCAGCCCCGGAAAGCGCCCCCCCCAGCCCCGGGGCTGCCCCCTCCCTTCTTTCCCTCGCCTCCTTCCGAGCCAAGGATATTTATTCTCCTTGGTGCCGCCGTTGCCTTCTCCGCATGGCCCGAGCGCCTGTTCCTTACTGCGATGGTCTCAGCAGCTCCCAGCGCTCCCAACGCAGCCAGTCGAAAGCCGGGAGGGAGGCCGCTTTTCCACGCCGTGGAAGGGGGTCGCCTCCCTCCCGGCTTTCGACTGGCCGCGTCCAGGCGGGCAGCGGGCAAGAGCCGTGAGCGGGCAAGTCGGGCGGCGCGCTGGGAGCTGCTGAGCCGGGCGCGGGCGCGCTGGGAGCTACTAAGCCGGGCGGCGTGCTGGGAGCTGCTAAGGAACAGGCGCTCGGGCCATGCGGAGAATGCAACGGTGGTATCGGTCTTTCCGGGTGTGCGGCTCCGCGCCCCCCCTTACGGAGCCTCGCGCCCCCCGAGGGGGGCCCGCCCCACTATTTGAGAAACGCTGGGTTAAGTGCACCTATCACATGAGCCATGTTTTATGCAATAGTTTCTCTTGCTTAGTAAATTAATTGAAACATATTTCATCTTATTGAAAAAAATTTGAAAAACATTTTTCTGTCTCCTTCTTTGGAATCCCTGACTGCCAAGAAAATTTTAATGAAAATCATTTAAACTGGAGACTTTTAAAAAAAGAAACCTTTCCCCTCTGCGTTTTTAATATCAAAAGGGTTTTTTTTCTCCTTAGGAAATTCTCCCATCTCATTTTTGGATTCTTCAAGGAATCTGTTTAATTATTGTAACAATTAAAATAAAAATAATTAAGTAAAATAAAAACTATGCCTTTTGCCTTTCCTCTTTCTTGTTCCAGGACCTCATCAAGAAAGAGAGAGAAAATGTAGCGTCTGAATTCAGAGAGCTACAACTCTGGTTAGAAGGACAGGAGAAGCTTCTATTGAGTGAAATGGAAGAAGCAGAGAAGGAGATTATGGCAAGAAAGGAGAAATGTTTGGCCAGGCCAATGGAGGATCTCTGCTCTCTTGACCATCTCATCCAGGAGATAGAAGAGAAGCTTCAGCAGCCAGCCAGCAAACTCTTACAGGTCAGACAGGAAGTGGAGATCATAGAATCCTAGGGCTGGAAGGGACCTTGGAGGACTTCTAGTCCAATCCTCTGCCCAAGGCAGGAGTCCTTATACCAGTGATAGCTAACCATTTTTGGCTCATGTGCCAAAAGCGGGGGGAAACGCACGGGGGGGGGGGCATGCGTGGATGTGCCACACCCATAATGCCACACCCATAAGGCCTAGCTATATGCGAGACCGTCTCTTACTTCACACATCCCTTCGACCGATTCACTCCCATAGAGAGGGCCTTCTCTGGGTGCCGTCGGCCGGGCAATGCCGGTTGGCGACTCCCAGGGGAAGGGCCTTCTCTTCCCACAAAACACCTCTCCTGCCCGAGCTGCACTGGCTACCTTTGGCCTTTCGGGTGCGCTTCAAGGTGTTGACTACCATCTTTAAAGCGCTCCATGGCTCGGGGCCTAGTTACATGCGAGACCGTCTCCTGCCCCATACATCCCTCCGACCGATCTGCTCCCATAGAGAGGACCTTCTCCGGGTGCCGTCAGCCGGTCAATGCCGGTTGGCGACTCCCAGGGGAAGGACCTTCTCTGTGGTGGGCCCAGCCCTCTGGAACGACCTTCCCCCCGAACTACGGACCACCACGGACCTCCGCCTCTTCTGCCAGCGTCTGAAGACGCACTTTTTCCATCAAGCTGGCTTAGCCTAGGCCCCTGAGATCATCTAATCAGACTGGGTTTTAAATTAACACGATGTTTTAATTAGGGGGATTTTATTGAATTTTAGCACGGCATTCTAATTTAATCAGTTTTTATTGTTGAGGTTTTTATGTTGTTTTATGTATTTATATGTTTATATTTAATTTTAATTGCCTGTGCGCTGCCCTGAGTCCCTTCGGGGAAATAGGTGTGGGATACAAATCTAATAAATTGAAATTGAAAATTGAAATTATGTGCGCGACCCCTTGCTTTTGGCATGCTTTTTTCGCCCTCCCCAGGCTCCAGAGGCTTTCTAGGAGCCTGAGGAGGGTGAAAACAGCCTCCCCCACCACCTGTAGAGGCTGCAGGAGCTTCCCTAAAGCCTCCCGAGGGTGAAAAATGGCCTCAAAAGAAGGCCTAAATCAGCTGGCCAGCGCACACATGCACACTGCAGCTGACAGGGCAACGCCTCATGTGCCCTAAGAAATGGTTCCGCGTGCCACCTGTGGCACCCGTGCCATAGGTTCGCCATCATGGCCTTATACCATCCTGAAAAAATGGTTGTCCCATCTGTTATTGGCATCCTCCAGTGATGGAGCACCCAAAAGCCTTGGAGGAAAGCTGTTCCACTACTTCTCACTGTCAGGAAATTCTTCCTTATTCCAGAAGTGGTATTCTGCAGGTTTGCGTAGTGCTGGCAGTGGGAGGCTCCCCCCTCCCCCCCCATCCAAATGCTCTGCACATGCATAGAAGCACCACATGTGAGAGAAGTGTGTGTGTGTACACACACACTCCCAGTTCCAAACCGGTAGTGAGGATTAGAGGATTTCATGCCTGGTTGGATGTCCATGTGATGAGCTTCCACCATTTGCCCTCAGGGGCTACAGGGAGTAAATCAATGGCCTTTTCCCTATGAGAGCCCTTCAAGTATTGGGAGATGGCTGTCGTGTCTCCCCTGAGCCTTCTCTTCCTTAGGCTGAGCCTACAGAGTTCCCTTAGCCATTGCATTGTATGGTTTGGCCTCCAGAGCCCTTTTCATCTTTATCGCTCCTCTCTGCATTCTTTAGCCCCTCCACAGAATTCTCTATTTGACTGTCCTTTTTTTCCATAAATTTAATTGAAATTATAATAGTGAAAAGTACAAATGAAAATAAAGAAAACCGGGAAATGGAGAAGGATAAGAATGGGAAAGAAGTTTAGGATAAAGGGGAAAAAACACACCATTGTCTTTCAACCTTGACTTTTTCTATGGAAATGGACGGTCACTAAATGAACTGTTTAATCAAGGACTAGCTGTAATGTTAGGGATACATAATGTAGTACAGAAAAAGCAGGACATGCAAAAAGCAATAATTCAAAATACTGGTCACTTCCACAACATTGAGGTTCCTATCCCCTATTAGTGGATGTGGTGGTGGGTGTTCTTTGTAGGGTCTCCCCCTCCCCTTAATCTCCAGGGCAAGGAGGAACCCAACACTGATGACCTTCTACAAAGTGTTATAACCACTTGGATTTTCCAGAGTGCCTTGATTTTGGAAGCATAAATGCAGGGGATTTTTTTTTAGCCAATTGATGCACTATTTTGTTTTTCCAATATTGTAATTGTGTTGGATTCAACCGGGGTATAATTTTTCTTAGGCAGGAAAATAAAAACAATACCTCTCCAAAAGAGGTTGAACAGTTTGGGGGAAAAGAGCAATGGCATTTTTTTCATGGAAAAAATGGAAGTACTTTATGTGTCTGTTAGTGTCTGCTTGTCCAGATGTTTTACTCATTTATTTTGTGAATGTAAGAATTAAATTTTATGCATAGGAAATGGTTCCTTTCAATGCTTCGTCTCTTTATTTTTCAGGACATTGGAGGCCTCTTGAAGAAGTAAGTAAATCCACCCTTTTCTTTACAGTCTCAGAGATCAGCAGCTCCTCCAGCAGTTTTCCTATTTTGGAAAGTTCTGTTTGTATTTAGCAGTATTTGAATGTAACGATTAGGGTTTAGTCCTAAATGTGTCAATAAAATTTTGTTGAATATGATAATGGAAAGATAATTAAATAAAGGTTAAAATATATGGAATATGGATAAATATGAAGCTGATATGGGGAGGTTGTAAAACAGAGGTTTATGATTCACTTTTATAAATGATAATTAAACTGAGTTTGAAATTGATTGAATGTGACAATAGAAGGACAACTAAGCATGGGTTACAAAATATGAAACATGGACATAGATAGAACTTTTAAGGTGATGAATAAGGTGAGATGTTTACTGTTAGTTATCCTATACAATAGATTAAAGGAATTGCAATTAAGGGTAGTCTAATCCAAGATATGGAAAAATGGAGAGGGAACATGAAATATACCTGCAATGGGAAACTATTGAGATTTAAAGACAGAATCACAAATTGGTGGCACATGTATAATAATATAATAATAATAATATTTAATATTTGTAAACCGCTCCCTCTCCCCATAGGGACTCGGGGGAGAGGGAGATAATGATGACTCGGGGGAGAGGGAGATAAAGGGACTCGGGGGAGAGGGAGATAAAGATAATGATGAGAATAGCTGGGAATTGTAACTAGGTCTACATCTCGACCAAAACTAGGCTGGGGGGGTGGGGAGTTTAAAAGCAGAATGACTATATATGTATACTTTTTTGTTCCATTTTTAAACAAAAGAATACATGTTAAAATTAAATATGTATATTGAAAAGGAATTATAAACAATATCAACATAAAATGGAGGCTTCAAGTAATGCAACTATTATAAATCCATCATGTTTGCCAAGCACCCCGAATTGTGATTACAAGGACACTGTGACAAATGTGAAGTGCAAAAATGGTTGTAACTCACTTTTTTGAGAGCCATTGTAACTGGTTGCTAACTAATAGTCATAAATTGAAGGTTACTTGTAACTGCATTCGTCTCTATTCAATTCCATTGCATTACCTTGAATCCCTCAAGATCAGTTTGAATGTTACATCCTTCTTCTAAATGATTATCTACCTCACCCCTATCAGTCATTAGTCATTAGGTAAGATACAACCAATTTTTTGGCCAAGAGATTCACAAGAACCTTCAAGAGTGGGGAGCCCCAAACTGAAACTGGCTTGCCATGGGGCCCGTATTTGAATAGTTATCTAGAGAAATGACTGAAGCCTGGGAAACGGGCCCTTGTCAGTCAACACGAGTGCTGATTTACCAGCAGTTTACCAGGAGCCGAGGAAGGGGCAACACAAAACGACAATCAATGAGCTGGCCATCTATACTCCACTTAAAAAGTAAAAGCTACACACAACCAGGCATCACAAAGCTTCTTCCATTGGCAGGCCACTTCCTGTGGCCTTTCGGGTACGCTTCAAGGTTTTGACGACCATCTTTAAAGCGCTCCATGGCTCGGGGCCTAGTTATATGCGAGACCGCCTCCTGCCCCATACATCCCTTAGACCGATTCGCTCCCACAGAGAGGGCCTTCTCAGGGTGCCGTCGGCCAGACAATGCCGACTGGTGACACCCAGGGGAAGAGCCTTCTCTGTGGCGGGCCCAGCCCTCTGGAATGACCTACCCCCTGAATTACGTACCATCACCGGCCTCCGCCTCTTCAGCCAATGTCTAAAGACATATTTGTTCCAACAAGCCGGCCTAGCCTAACCTCCCGTGGGGACTTTTAGGAAGTTTTTAAATTGGGTATTTTAAATTTGGTTTTACTACAGGATAGGATTGTTTAATATTTATTTTAAATTATATATTTATCTTTGTATTGGTATGTTTTTAAATTTCCTGTACGCCGCCCTGAAATAAATGAAAAATGAGGATGAAAACAATGTTCTTTTGTCTTGGCAGGTACCAGGCTGAGGAAACATATGAGAATCCGGTGGATTTACTTGAAGTTCCGAAGTGGACAATGTGCGATTACGGTGTTATCACTGTGGTTCTGAAAAGGGCCATAAAAAACTTTAGAGGTAAAAAAGAGCCATTGAGGTTTTACACTGGATGACATTTTGATCCCAGAGCATCCAAGAGAGATTCTGGGTCGATGTCAGGGGCATCAAAGAGGGATCAATTCCAGGATCAGCAGAAGAGACACCCTCATTTCTCTGTGGAAAGGCCTTGTGTCTTGGCACCCAGAGGGGGAAGAGGAGCTTTCTGGTTTCTCCCAACATAAATTGTGGGCTCTGTTGTCATTGTAAGATTACCTGTGTTCTTTGTATCCCAAATCCATGTGCAGTGATCACTGGGGAAGCAGTATAAGGTTCCTCTAAGTTGAATGGAATATATGTGGTTGGTTCTTGACTTATGACATCAGTTGAGCTGAATATTTCTGTTACTAAACAAGAGAAACAAATTAAGTGACTTTTTCTCTTGTCAGTGGTGTTGTATCTTCACTATACAAATAGTTGGAAGTTGAGAACTACCTGCATATGGAATATACCGTATTTTTTGGAGTATAAGACACCTTTTTTCCTCTAAAAAGAGGCTGAAAATCTGGGTGCTTCTTATACATCGAATACAGCATTTTTTGCCTCCTGGAACCCCACCCCCTTCACCAAACTGGCTGTGCCTAGTCTTATGGAGGCTTCCAGAGAGCTGGGGGCTGGGGAGGGCAGAAATTAGCTTGAAATGGGCTGTTTCCCCCAGCCCCCAGCAGCATTCTATAAGCCTCAATAGGGCTAGGAATGCAATTTATTTGACACAAAAATGGCCCATTTGCACGATAAATGGGCCGGGTTTTTTGCTCATTTTTGACCCCCACCCAACCCCCCAGGAGCACTCTGTAAGCCCCCCCCCCCCCCCCAAGGCTAGTTATGCTTTTTATTTGAAAAAAAAACCGGCCCCATTTTCACAGAGAAATGGGCTGTTTTGGAGAGTGCAAAGGCTCACCCTCCCCCCGCCCCACCTTTCGGAAGGCTTTTTAACTGTTTCTGTGCCAGCAGAAACAAAGTCTTAAGGTTTGTCAGCGATTTCCTTCTCCAGGACATGGATAAATACACCTGGAAACATCAACCTACCTGCTCTCTCTCTCTCTACCTACCTACTGTATTTCTCTCTTTCTCTCTTTTTCTCTCTCTTCTATCCTTCTACCTACCTAACTACACACACACTCCCCTCCCTCCCTTCTGTATTTCTCTCTCTCTCTTCTATCCTTATACCTACCTACCTACACACACACTCTCTCTGCCTCCCTACTTACTGTATTTCTCTATTTCTTTCTATCCTTCTATCTACCTAGACACACACGCTCTCTATCCCTCCCTATTGTATTCCTCTCTATTTCTCACTCTCTCCTTCTACCTACCTACACTTTCTCTCTCCCTCACTACCTACTGTATCTCTCTTTCTCTCTCATCATTCTACCTACCTACCTACACACACTCTCTCTCCCTACCTACCTACTGCATTTCTCTCTCTATTTCTCTCTCTATCCCTCTACCCAGCTATCTACACATTCTCCCTCTCCCCCTATACGTACTGTATTTCTATCTCTCCCATTTTACCTACCTACAGAGACATTCTCTCTCCCTACCTACCTATTGTATTTCTCTCTATTTCTCTCTCTCTCTCTTTCTCTCTCTCTCTCCCTTTACCTACCTACCTACCGTATTTCTCTTTCTTTCTTTCTTTCTTTCTTTCTTTCTTTCTTTCTTTCTTTCTTTCTTTCTTTCTTTCTTTCTTTCTTTCTTTCTTTCTTTCTTTCTTTCTTTCTTTCTTTCTCTCTCTCCCTCTTTCTACCTACCTACCTTCCTACTTTTCTTTGTAATTTGCCTCTTCAAAACCTTGGTGCGTCTTATACTCTGGGGTGTCTTATACTCCAAAAAATACAGTATAGTAGAATATATTTATACCTAATGGAATATATATATATAGCCACCAATGGCATTTTGGCTTGTGCCTTTCTATATTCCTTATTTCCTGATTTGAGACCAAGGAAAGGAAACCAGGGTATCTGAAGGGAGGCCCTTCTGTTGCTCCAATTCCAGTGATGAGATGCTAAATTCTTCCCTTTTCTTCCCCAGATACTCTGGAAAGTGAAGTTCAAATACACGAAGGTAAATATGAATTACAGGAATTGTAATTGTTTGCTATTTCAAGCTCTGATGGCAGTAACTTTAAGACACACAGGATAGATTAACAAAAAAAGAAAAATTTAGGATGAGCTACTATATAAGACTATGATGATCCAGTAAACTTTAATGATTTTATGATTTATCAACTATTACTTGCCATTTATACATACAACATTAGGTAATTCAGAGGAGACAAATTGCTTTCGTGTCTGATCACAATTGGCCAAATAAAGGTGTTTTTCTGTTCTATTCCTCTGCTTCTACTTCTACTCCTACTCCACTGCACTCTCTTCTGTTCCGTTCTATACATAATTTAGAAAACTGAAGTTAATCTTGGTGTAGAATAAAATATCTAGACAAATGGGAAAATATGGCCTGGGATTGAAAAGAACATTGATTTCCTACAAGCTAATAACATCCTCTTGATTCTACTGTCTGACCATACGTGAGAGACCAGGTCTTTGAAAGCAGAGAAATTAGGTCCTTTGGGTCAAAGCAAATAGCAAAGTTGGAGCATCAGGGTTGCCTCCACCATGTGGGCCATCAGACTGATCAAAACAGAGGTTTCCTGTGCAAGATCCTTCGCTTTTGTACATTCCTGTGATAGGCTGATGGTTGTAGAAAAATGGGCGGAGCTTCCTCACATCCCTTCGTGTGTCCCATGTTCCCTTCTGACTCTGCCAGTTCAGAATTGAAACATGGAAGCCTCTTGCTCTGCCAGATCAATGCTACAGTTAGAGTCCCTGTTCAACCTTCGCTTTCTCACCAAATCACTGAAAGCAAAGCCAACCACTCTTCACTCCCAATCCCATTACTCTCAACTGCAAGATGGAAGCTAAAGAGAATTGTGCAGGGATGCTAGAAGAAGTGGAGCACTATGAAGGGTTGGAAGGACTTGGCCAGAGGTCTTCGACCTTGGCCACTATAAGACTGGTGGACTTCAGTTCCCAGAATTTTCCAGCCATCATGGCAGAGCTGGAAAAGGTCACATGAAAGACTGGAGATTAGGGCAATTGACCACTGGAGCCAAGAGCCAAACAGCTGAGCATTGGAGCCAAGAGCGGGACAACGGATCCTGAGGTTGTCAAGCTGAGTGGCAGATGGAGGGAAGGCAGATGGACTGGCAGGTAGCAAAGGCAACCTAAGTGAATAGAATGAGAAGGCCAGATGGGCACTGAACAGGGCGGAAGTTAACAGAGGATGAGACTAAGACAGTGGGGGAGTTCTTGGAGAATAGGGAGAGAGGGGATCTGGAGACTAGCAAGCCCCATCAGGGGAATTCTGGAAGTTGAAGTCCACATGTCTTACAGTTGCCAAAGTTGGAGGACTCTGGATCAGACAATGGCTTAGGTGTTGTTTAAAAAAACAGTGAATCTTCCAGTCCTGGAGGGGGAGTTTGGAAGCTGAACTCCATTCACACAAAAGAGTTAAATTCTTGGGGGTGAAGACACAAATTAGGCCTGTAGTTGAAGCTCTTCTTTCTTCCTTCCCTTCCCCCTTACAGTGAATGTCACTCTGGATCCAGAAACAGCCTATCTGGAGTACCTTGACATCTCCGAAGATCAAAAAAGTGTCAAACCAATTAAAGTAATAAATCCTTTCGGAAACAGCATGACATTTGAAAACCCGCCGTATGTCCTTGGATGTCAGAGGTTCTCATCAGGGCGACATTTCTGGGAAGTTATTGTAGGGGATGGAGAAGGATGGGGTGTAGGGGTTGCCAGAAAGCCATGGTGCGTAATAGAAGTTGATGTGCAGAAAAGGCACTGGCAGATTGGGAGATGGGGAGGGAAATACATGGCCATCTCACCATCAAGTCGCTCTGACCTGGTCCTGACTGAGAGACCCACGAGGATTCGCATCTGTCTCAACTGCAAAGAGGGGAAACTGGCCTTTTTTGATGCCAAGACCGCAGCTCTGCTCCATAAATTCTCAGACGCTTCCTTGGTTGGAGTGACCCTTTGGCCCTGTTTCTTTTTACACGAGGTCACCTCCCTGACACTCCCCTCAAAGAAAGGACATCCATAGCCAAACTTTGGAAAAATCCCTACTGTAGGCAAAGCCAACCACTCTTCACTTCCAATCCCATTACTCTCATCTGCAAGATGGAAGCTAAAGAGAATTGGGCAGGGAGGTTGGAAGAGGTGGAACACTATGAAATCTTTGAAGGACTTGGTCAGGAGTCTTCAATCTAGTGGTTTACGGTGCCAGGCTAGGAAGAGGAAGGCTCTGAGTTCAAATCCTGCTGTATCCATGAACGCCAGCTGGGTTACTGAGCCAATCATTCCCTCTCAGTACAATCCATCTCACAGGACTGTTGTGGGGAAAATGAGAGTTGGGAGATGTGTTTGGTATGTTTGCCACCTTGAGTTATTTGTAAAAATAATAAAGGCGAGATACAAATAAATAATAACATGAGTGAAACTTAATTCTGATGTGGTGACTTTGATTGCTAAAGAGCCCTTCTGTGGAACACCTCAAAGCATCTAAGAAATTGAAGATTGAGAAGTTTCTGTTGGCAAAGGAGCAAATGAGGAATTCTAATGAACATACCTACTGCAGGTAGTCCTCAATTTACAAGCACAATCGAGCCCCAAATTTCTGCTTCCAAGTGGGACAGCTGCGAAGTGAGCTTTGCCCCATTTTATTTGCATCATGAGGGAAGGGGAAGAAGGGAACGCAAAGGAGGTTTTGGCAGGAAGGAGGAGAGCAAGAGAGAGCGGTGGTGAGAGGGAGCAGAGAAGGGGCCTGCCGGCTCACCTGCCCTCCACCCCACAGAATGAGGGGGGAAGCAGAGAATGAGTATAGGTGGAGAAAAGGGGGAGAGAAAGGAGGGTGGGGAAAGGTTGAGGAAAGTGTGAGGAAAGGATAAAAGAGGAGGAGGAGGAGGGGTGAGGGTTTGCAGCCTCTCCCTGCTTGAGGGGGAGCAGGGCCTTTGAAGGAGGGGTCTGTGAGAGTCAAAGGGAAAATGGGATTGGCTAGAAATGGGAAGGCTGCTCCCCTTCTTTTTTTGGGGGGGGGAGGGAGGAGATGTGGGTGGAGCTAAGGGGAAGGAGAGGTCAGAAGCAAAGTTTAGAGGCAGTTTGACAGTAAGTTTGTCTTTGAAAATTAGGCCTGCAAAGTTAAAGGACTTGACACATAGCTTCTGCCAATTCATAGCAGTTCTAAAGAAACATAGTTTAGTTGGCCCAGTGAAATGCAGTTCAGGTAAGTTTACCTGAGCTTGTAAGTATGGTTGCAAAAGAGGAAGTTTAAGTTTAATTCGATTTGTAGACCGCACCATTCTCCATCGAGACAGACTCTGGGCGGTGCACAGGACATTAAAATATACAGTAATAAATAACAAATATACAAAAGTTAAAAAGAGATTAAATAATAAACCTGTGCTAAAAATCCCATTAAAACCTATCTAAATTGACTGAGGCTCTATCGTTTCTACATTTAAATTCTATGCCAGTCCAGCTTGCTGAAAGAGGTACGTCTTGAGTGAGCGGCGGAAGAGGGGAAGGTCTGTGATAGTATGAAGTTCGGGGTGGAGGTCGTTCCAGAGGGCAGGCCCTGCCACAGAGAAGGCCCTGTTTCTGGGCGTCGGCAACCAGCATTGGCCGGCAGAATCCCCCGCGCAGCCGCGTTCTGGACTAACTGGAGCCTCCGGATGCACTTAAGCACTAAGAGTGACTGTACGGAGGGCATCCCGGTGTACCAGTTGAACCTGGTAAAAGGCCCCCCTGGTCACGGCGGCCACCTGGTCATCCAGGGACAGCCGTGAATCCAGGAGGAGGCCCAAGTTGCGAGCCCTTTCCACGGGGGCCATTGACTCGCCCCCGATAACCAGCGATGGAATTAGCTGGCTATGCCAGGGTGCCGGAAACCACAGCCACTCGGTCTTGGATGGGTTGAGCCGGAGTTTACTTCCCATCCAGAGCCGCACGGCCTCCACACACCGGGACATCACTTCGACAGCATCGTTGGTGTGGTTGGAGGTAGATATGTACAGCTGAATATCATCAGCGTACAGGTGGTACTCTACCCCACAACCATGGATGATCTCACCCAGCGGCTTCATGTAGATGTTAAACAGGAGGGGCGAGAGGACCGACCCCTGAGGCACTCCATATGTTAGGGGCCTTGACGTCGACCTCTGCCCTCCTGTTAGTACAAATTGCGACCGACCGGAGAGGTAGGAGGAGAACCACTGTAGAACAGTGCCCCCCACTCCCAACTGCCCCAGTCGGTGCAATAGGATACCATGGTCGATGGTATCAAAAGCCGCTGAGAGATCTAACAGAACCAGGATAGAGGAATAACCCCTATCTCTGGCCCTCCAGAGATCATCTACCAACGCGACCAATGCTGTCTCCGTGCTGTGTCCAGGGCGGAAGCCGGACTGGCGCGGGTCTAGATAAGCAGTTTCCTCCAGGTGTCGAGGGAACTGTTGTGCCACCACACTCTCAACAACCTTCGCAAGAAAGTGAAGGTTGGAGACCGGACGATAATTACTTAACAATGCTGGGTCCAGGGAAGGCTTCTTGAGGAGGGGCCTCACCACCGCCTCTTTCAAGGCGGCAGGCAAGAAGCCCTCACTCAAAGAAGCGTTCACTATTTCCTGGAGCCAGCCTCGCGTTACCTCCCAGGAGGCCAGTATCAACCAGTAGGGACACGGGTCCAATAAACATGTGGCATTCAGCCGCTTCGGCAACCTGTCCATGTCTTCGGATGTAACAAAGTCAAACTCATCCGACAAAACAGTCTCAAGACCCGGCTTGGACAGTCCACCGAGATCTATTGGAGTGGAGGCCAGGTTGCCCCGGATCCGAGCGATTTTATCCTGCAGATAAGTTCCAAATTCCTCTGCTCTGCCCTGCAAAGGAGCTTCCCGCGGCCCTTGATGCAAAAGGGAGTGGGTCACTCTAAACAGGGCAGCAGGGCGGTTATCTGATAAGGGTGGCGAGATGGGAACGTTTCGCCCTCCTTATCGCCACAAGGTAGGTCCTTAAATAGGACCTTACCTGTGTTCGATCGGATTCGGCACGAGTGGATCTCCACCTGCTCTCCAGGCGTCTCTTGCGGCGTTTCATCACCCTCAGTTCCTCCATCAACCAAGGAGCGAGGGTGGATCGGCGCCGCGTGAGAGGCCGCAAGGGCGCGACCCGGTCCAAGGCCCCCGTGGCAGCACTATTCCATGCTGCCACTAGGCCCTCAGTCGAGCCGTGGGTTAGGGTTACAGGTATAGGCCCACGCTCCGTCTGGAACCTGTCAGGGTCCATCAGGTACCTGGGGCGGAACCATTTCTGTATCTCTGGTTCCGCCTCCCCACGGTGGTGTGTAGCGGTTGGGAAGTCCAGCCAAAGGAGAGAGTGATCTGACCATGACAGGGGTTCGATGACTAATTCCCCTACTCCTAGATCACTCAACCACTGGCCAGAGGCAAAAGTCAGGTCTAGGGTGTTTCCCCCTGTATGGGTGGGGCCTTGAAGTATCTGGGTCAGGTCCATGGCCGTCATGGAGGCCATGAACTCCCGAGCTGCCCCAGATGACTCACCTACCGATGGCAGGTTGAAATCCCCCATGACTTAGTCTGGGGAAATCAACCGTCACCTCGGCGATCACCTCGAGGAGCTCGGGTAGGGCCGCTGACACGTAGCGGGGAGCCAGGTACAAGACCAGCAGGCCCATCTGCCTCCCAAGACCCCATTTTACATACAGGGATTCACACCCGACTACCTGAGGCACAGTGGCCTCCCTCGGCTTAAGACTTAATGATAACCGCCACCCCTCCACCCCTGCCCTGGGCCCTAGGCTGATGAAGTGCTAGGTAACCTGGGGGTCACATCTCTACGAGGGGAACACCTCCCTCGTGCCCCAGCCAGGTTTCCATGATACCCACCAGGTCCGGATTCCCCTCTGTAACTAGATCGTAAACAAGAGGGGCTTTGTTCATCACGGAACTGGCGTTGCACAGCATCAGCCTAGGGCCTGGGCTCTGTAATCCCCAACCTCCTAAATTGTGGGAGGAGCTCGGGGGGTCGGGGCGGGCGACCGCTTGTAAGCAGCGGATACGCCCCCTCCCTGACACTTGATATGACCTCCGGCTCCCGCCATACCTACCCCTCCCCAGGACCGTTGTGATGGAATAGCCCTCTGTAGGATCAACCCTTTCCCCCCTCTTAATATCGGACCCTCTACCCTCACTCTCGTCGCTCTCAACTGGACTAGCATTATACCCGGTAGAGCCAACATGACTAGACCCACCCACCACCCTGGAACCCCTTAAGACCCGATTTAAAAAGCTAACTAAAAATCTGCGCAGCTTACGCTTCTCCCACCTCTCGTGGCTGATAGGTCCGTCCTTGAGGTGGGCCCTCGTTAATTCTGAGGGCCAGACCTGTGCGGGAGGGGACTCCCACAGGGAGAGGAGAGTAGCCCTAGAATACGTGGGAGGTATGATAAATATGATAAAGTGCAGGAAGGAGATCTAATCATAGTCATGATAGCCCTGAGGGAAAAAGTTACATTTCAGATCTAATCACAAGGAGGGGGGGGCATCAAACAGGAAATAATTAATGATGATATTAATTCAAAGTCTATGATGGTGTTAATTCATAGTTAGTATGGTTCACATAGTCAATAATTAATAATAAGTCCGGAGTTCAAAAAGATCAATAAATAAGAATAGAAAAATGATCAATAAATAAGAATAGGAGAATGAATGGCATTAAGGTTCTCAGGAAGGAAGGTGTGGTAGAGACCTGTTAAGAAAAGACCTGTTAAGCTAAATGGGACGTATGAGCTTAGGGCAGTGCTTCTCAATTATTTTCTGTCATGCCCCCCTAGGAAGAAGAAAACATTTCGCCCCCCCCCCCCCCCCCGCGTGACTGTAAATAGTATCATCCGGGTCTAAAAGTCACACGGGCGGGTTTGGCTAATCAGGATAGAGCATCATGTCTATCCAATCGGGTCTGTTCTCCTCGAAAGGGAGGAGCATGCGCAGTCACATGTACTGGCTTAATGCTCACTATCGATGCAAATGTCAGCAGCGGTAGCCCGATTTCTTTAGCAAGTTTGATTAATTGGGGCAGCGTTATGTTTCACAGGAGAAGGTCCTTGTCAGCATCTGACTGGATGCAGAGACATAAACACGGGGCTTGGCTTGTTATGACAGTGTTTGCCGAGGTCAAACGCGCCCCCCTTTACGGA
Organism: Rhabdophis nuchalis; assembly: GCA_039707465.1. Lineage (NCBI taxonomy): Eukaryota > Metazoa > Chordata > Lepidosauria > Squamata > Natricidae > Rhabdophis > Rhabdophis nuchalis. The sequence goes on along the minus strand of CM077646.1, from coordinate 31,978,144 downwards.
GCCTCGCACCCCCCCTGGGGGGGCGCGCCCCACTATTTGAGAAGCACTGGCTTAGGGGAATAATAATAATACCTAAAGGGCTACTTCGCTATTTGGAAATTCTAAATTTACCTGAGTTGCACATTCAGATTCTACCCAAAAAACCACCCTACTCCGACATTACCTTAACAGTTCCTAGGTCCTTGGTTAGGAATTGAGTCATTGAGCTACCAACCAGCCCCAAAGGCTGTGAATCGCACCAAAGATTAACCACACAATAATTCCTTGAATAATAATTCCTTGAAAATGAAATGAAGTTTCTCACAGACCCACTTACAAATCACTGAAAGGGGTTGCAGAAGTAGGAAAGAAAATAAACTTCTTTGCTGAGTTGAGTTTGAATCCTGGTAATATATACATATCCATGGAATTTTCTTGGCACTATGAGGGTGCTTTGCCATGGCCTTTACCTGGAAGATGTTTTTATTTTTATTATAAACGAATAACAGAAAAAAGAAACAGAAAAAGGACATTAACAAGACAAAACTACATAGATTATAACTGGGAGTGACTCGCCCCCTATATGTATACAGTTACTAGGTAACATCATATATCATCTTACTACATTTCCAGTTATTCCAGTTATTTCTGTTTTCTATATATCTTACACTTCTTAATTATCTATATCTTACATTTATTAACCTTTAGTTCTTTATAACTGTTACTGCTCCATATATTTATTTTATAACCTACTACTAGATAAAGTAGAAGAATGTGGGTTAGACAGCATCACCACCAGATGGATTCATAACTGGCTGACCAACTGCACTCAACGTGTAGTCCTCAATGGAACTGCATCTACATGGAAGGAAGTATGCAGTGGAGTCCCCCAAGGCTCTGTTTTAGGCCCAGTACTCTTCAACATCTTCATCAATGATTTGGACGAGGGAATAAATGGGGAATTCATCAAATCTGCAGATGACACCAAGCTGGCAGGAATAGCCAACACTCCAGAAGATAGGCTTAAGATACAGAAGGATCTTTTTTTTGATCAAAAAAAGTTTTATTGGTTTTTACAAAAAAAATTTTTGTAGGAAAAGGGTATAAGGTATTATTAAGACATTTTGAGGACATCTATGTCGGAGGTGTCGGCCCCCTCTGAGGCTTCATACAAACAAAAAACAATACAATAATTTTTCCATTTCTCTACAAAGTGGAGTGAAATACATACATATATCATTTCCCAACTTCATGCAATCAATCATTTATTTCTATAAACATCCAGATAAGAGTTACTATATAATAGAAAATCATTTGTGAGATCTGAGTCTTAGCTATTGTATCCTCTTCTGCCCTGCTGCCAGTGGGCGGGGTCGTGGCCCCTCCCGCTCCCCCATTTTCATCCTCCAGGATTGAGGAATGTTTTTTAAGAAAAGCTTCCGCCTCTGCAATTGTTTTAATTCTTACTCTCCCCCCCTCCCAGAACACTAACATTCCTTCGGGCATCGACCACCTGAACCACACCCCCTTTTTATATAATCTTTTTTATAAGAAGGAATACTTCCTTATTATCTCTCGAATCTTTTTTGGGATCTGTTTCAGAATGGCAACTTCGCTCTATTGATATATCAAGGGACCGTCTCTCTGTGCTCTCAGGATCTCATCCCTTGTCGACCTTCTTACAAATTTAATATGTATCTCTCTGGGTACTTCATTTATTCTGGCATATGCGGAATTAATTCTATAAATCAAATCAATGTCCCCCCAAATATCTTCTTTGCTCCTTTTAGTATAGTCTGCTAACATCGTACACATTAAATCTTTTAAACTCTCAGAGCTTACTTCAGGAACATTTTGAAACCTTAAAAAGTAAGACATTCTTTCAAAATCCATCCTCGGCATATGACCAGTTAATTCCACTATTTCCTTTTGAGAATTACTTATCTCTCCCCTCATCTCAACCGCCCCCCCTCCAGTCCATCCAATCTTTGTTTATTTTCCATTAGTGCTTTTTGTGTCTCCAAAAGTTCCAATTTTGAACTAACATTGTCTTTCCGGATTTCTTTTATCTCTTTCACAATGTTTTGAAGAATTTCCTCTATCACTGATAACTGAGTAGCCTCCCCCACCGTTTCTTTAGATAGCATTGAAGTGATCTTGGGCTGTTGTGGGTGCTTCTTTGAAGCCATAATGAAAGTGTTAAGTTTTTGCCAGTAATATGGCATCTTTTGGAGGGGTAGTCCATGAGGCGAGAAGAGAGCAAGAGTCAATATCCAAATTCAAAATGCAATTTGCTTAAAGTCCAGAGAGAGAACAATTTTTTAACAACAAACAAATAGGAAACAAAAAAGAAGGCACATCTGGGAGAAATCCTAAGGGTCAATTGCCTTAGCTTGTGAGTAAAAAGTTTAGTCCCATAAAAATGAAGGAGTGTCAGCACATCACAAAGAAAAATATTTCTTACAGGGAACAAAGAAACGCCATCTTTCCCGCTCCACTGGCAGTCATGGAGAACTAGTGAAAGTCCATTTCAGTTGTTCCAAGACAGAGATACAAAGTATCAGTAGCAGAGTTAAAGTGAAAAACTTTCATTTTCATTGTTTAAAAATCGGATGTAGTTCTTCCTCTTCCCCAAGCCTGCGGAACATTTTAAAGCGCCGCTTTTTTTTTCCTTCCGAGGAGGGGTTTACAAACTCCCCACTCCTTCTTCTTTAGAAGCAAAAGTTGACAGCATTAATTCTTAAAACACTCACAGTCCACTCTGCAGCCAAGAGCCTTGGTGTTGCCTCCAGCCCCGGCATTCAGCCCGTCCTTAAATTGCAGCTGTTCTGGTTCTCAATCGACGAAGGGGACGAAAGGGAAACTCCCCCCCGCGACTCATTCTCCGGCGCCTGGGACGAGGCGGGGGCCACCCCCCCAACCGCCGTCAGGGTGGGGGGACTCCCCACAAGCTGTCCGTGTGGGGGGGCTCTTTAGCAAGAGCCCCCTGCCCCTGAAGGCGCCGCCGGAGCAACCAAGCGGCGGACACGTCTAGGACCCGTCCGTCATCTCCGGCAAACCGGAAGGAAGTCAGAAGGATCTTAACAAACTTGAACATTGGGCACTGTCTAATAAAATGAAATTCAATGGCAAAAAGAGTAAGGTTCTACATTTAGGCAACAAAAATGGAAGGCACAGGTACAGTATAGGTGGTACCTTGCTCAATAGCAATAACTGTAAAAGGGATCTTGGAGTCCTAGTGGACAACCATTTAAATATGAGCCAGCAGTGTGCAGCAGCTGCCAAAAAAGCCAACACAGTTCTAGACTGCATAAACAGAGGGATAGAATCAAGATCACGTGAAGTGTTAATACCACTTTATAAGGGCTTCGTAAGGCCACACTTGGAATATTGCATTCAGTTTTGGTCACCACGATGTAGAAAAGATGTGGAGACTCTAGAAAGAGTGCAGAGAAGAGCAACAAAGATGATTAGGGGACTGGAGACTAAAACATGAAGAACGGTTGCAGGAACTGGGTATATCTAGTTTAATAGAAAGAAGGACTAGGGGAGACATGATAGCAGTATTCCAGTATCTCAGGGGTTGCCACAAAGAAGAGGGAGTCAAACCAGGGGTGGGTTTCAAAATTTTTGGAACAGGTTCTGTGGGTGTGGCCTGCTTTGTGGGAGTGGCTTGCTGGCCATGTGACCGGGTGGGAGTGGCTTGCCAGCCATGTGACCGGGTGGGAGTGGCCAATTTGTATATATGTGTATATATATATATTTCAGTTAATGGTACAGAAAGAGGGGAGGGGGGGTTGCTGGCTTGTGAAACCAGCCTCAGGTAGGTCAGCGACAGGGAAGGGACCTGACGGCTGCCGGTCTGTTTTCTAAGCCTCACACCTAAACTCCGTTCAAGGAAATTCCGATTTAAATAAACAGATCGCTTCTCCCCCGCATCCAGCCTCCCCCGTCCCCTCCATTTGGCAAGGCGCAGAGCCAGAAGCCTCCCCGCTCTTCCAGCACCGACCTTCTACCTGAGGAGACCTGGGGGGGGGGGAATGGCGGCCTATCTCAATCGGGAGACTTTCCCAAGCGCAGCCGAAGGATCCCTCCATCAGCCAGGCCGGCTCTCCGAAAGGGTCCCCCTTTCCCCTTCTCCATGGGGGTGGGTGGTGGGGGTGGGCCGCTCACCTCGTCACCCCACTTGAGCACGTCCTTGTGCCTCTCCCTGACGGCCCGGTAGATGTGCAGGAACTGCTGGATGCCGTGTTTGCGCACGTGCTCCGCGTGCCGCTGCGTCTTCTCCCAGCTGAGTGGAGAGCCTTGCGACAGAAGCCCCATGGCTCTGCCGGGGAGAAAGAAGAGAGCACGAGAGGAGGCGCGCGGAAAAGGCAACCTGCGGCCGCTGCTGCCATGACAACTCCGAAGAGCAGCGCTCGGGCCAGGAGCCGCCGGCCCCAAAAAAAGAAAGCACACACACACACACAACCTACTTCAGGCGGCGGGAAACATGCAAGGAGAATCCACTCGCGGCTAGGCGTAGGGGGGAAGAGGTGGCTGAGCAAAGGGAAGGGGGGGAAAGGCGATCCCTCCGCCTTCCCGAGCCTCCCGCTTTGCCAGCGGCCAGTACCCTTCGCAGAGGGAAAAAGAAGACAGCTGGGAGCAGCAGTTAGCGGCGGCGGTGGCGGCAGCAGCAGGGGCTGGGCTGGCCGGCAGGAAAGCAAGCAAGGCGACTGCGCTGTCTTCTTTTTCCCTCTGCGAAGGGTACTGGCCGCTGGCAAAGCGGGAGGCTCGGGAAGGCGGCGGGATCGCCTTTCCCCCCCTTCCCTTTGCTCAGCCACCTCTTCCCCCCTACGCCTAGCCGCGAGTGGATTCTCCTTGCGTGTTTCCCGCCGCCTGAAGTAGGTTGTGTGTGTGTGTGTGTGCTTTCTTTTTTTTGGGCCGGCGGCTCCTGGCCTGAGCGCTGCTCTTCGGAGTTGTCACGGCAGCAGCGGCCGCAGGTTGCCTTTTCCGCGCGCCTCCTCTCGTGCTCTCTTCTTCCTCCCCGGCAGAGCCATGGGGCTTCTGTCGCAAGGCTCTCCACTCAGCTGGGAGAAGATGCAGCGGCATGCGGAGCACGTGCGCAAACACGGCATCCAGCAGTTCCTGCACATCTACCGGGCCGTCGGGGAGAGGCACAAGGACGTGCTCAAGTGGGGCGACGAGGTGAGCGGCCCACCCCCACCAACCACCCCCATGGAGAAGGGGAAAGGGGGACCCCTTCGGAGAGCCGGCCTGGCTGTCTTCTTTTTCCCTCAGCGAAGCATGGGCGAGGAGGAGGCGGCGCTTCGCTGAGGGAAAAAGAAGACAGCGCAGTCGCCTTGCTTGCTTTCCTGCCTGCCCGCCCCAGCTGGGAGCAGCAGTTAGCAGCGGCGACTTACTTCCGGGTCCACGATCCAAAGGGATCGCTCGGGATCCGGAAATTTTACGAAAGGGTTCGCCCGATCCCAGGCGAACCCTCAGAAACCCACCCCTGAGTCAAACTATTCTCCAAAGCACCTGAGGGCAGAAAAAGAAGCAATGGGTGGAAACTAATCAAGGAGAGAAGCAACTTAGAACTGAGGAGAAATTTCCTGACAGTTAGAACAATTAATCAGTGGAACAGCTTGCCTCCAGAAGTTGTGAATCCCCCAACACTGCAAATCTTTAAGAAGATGTTGGATAGCCATTTGTCTGAAATGGTATAGGGCTTCCTGCCTAGGCAGGGAGTTGGACTAGATGACCTCCAAGGTCTCTTCCAACCTCCCTATTGTATTGTATTATTTACAATTTACATATCTACACTGTATATTTTTCCCTATCGTTTACCCCGTAATCTTTTTATCTCTATCCATTCATACCATTTTTCCCAAGTTTGATAAAATATTGTTTCCTGTCTGTCTTTAAGAATATATGTTAGTCTATCTATCGCATTCAGCACACCAGATGATTTTGTTGATAATTAGTTGGTCTGATGGTAGTTCCTTCCCTTTCCAAAACTGTGCGTATAGTATTCTGGCTGCAGTGGTAATGTGCGTGAAAAGATACCAGTCTATCTTCCTTATGCCTCCGGGGTTTATCCCCAATTAATAAGCCTCTGGTTTTAGTTGAAAGGTGATTCCTATAATCTCCGTAAGCCAATCTTTTATCTTATCCCAATATCTTTGGGCTTGTGGACATGTCCACCAGTGATGGTAGAACGTGCCCCTGGCTGACTCGCATTTCCAACATTCTTCAGGCATTCCAGGAAACATCTTCGCGATTCTTGCTGGTGGTATATGCCATCTGTAGAGCATCTTAAACATATTTTCTTTAAAAGACACTGCCATCGTTAATTTTACTGTCTTATTCCATATTTCTTGCCACTTTTCAAGATCCAGTGAATTGCCAAAATTTCTCCCCCAGGCTATCATCGAGTCTTTGACAATTTTGTCAGCTATATTTCAAGTTTGCAAGAGGTAATATACTTTAGTAATACATTTTTTATTAGTTTCCAGAAGGACCTTGTCAAACTCTTGTGGGGAAGTAAAGATTCCCCACTTAGCTTTGTCTTTTTGGTATCTTACCTGGAAGATTTAAAGTTTCTTTTACTTATAGCTACAGATCCAAGAATGCTAGTTAAATATTTATCAGATAAACCGGAGCCAAAGAGGAAATGTAAATAAATGACCAGGTTAAGTTCAAACATAGTGTTTTTCAATGGTGATGAAACTGAAGAATATTTAATTCCTTTTCTGTAGATTGTGAGGAATTGATCTGCTAATAAAAAGTCATCCTATTTTCAGCCCAGCATGAACACATAGTTTGGAACAGAAGTTTTAGCTGAAAGTGTCCATTAAAAAAAGATTGTACTTCAACACATACAGAAATGTTTTCAGTGATTTTACTAATTAGAATATGGACTTTAAAAAATTAGGATTTTACTAGAGTACTTCACACTAGATGATAACATGTTCAACCTTGGTCCAAGATTGAAGGTTTTCCTGCAACATAAATATGGGGTATTAAAAAGAGATTTAGATGTGAATGTTATGGAAATTGGATCTCTAGTTTCCAGGCCCTAAATCTGGTTTGTAGTACTCTAGTAGCCTCAGTCATATCATTGCTTCCTCCCTCCCTCCCTCCCTCCCTCCCTCCCTCCCTCCCTCCCAACACAGAGGTCGATGTCAAGGCCCCTTATATGTGGGGTGCCTCAGGGGTCAGTCCTCTCGCCCCTCCTGTTCAACATCTACATGAAGCCGCTGGGTGAGACCATCCGTGGTTTTGGGGTAGAGTTCCATCTGTACGCTGATGACACCCAGCTGTACATCTCTACCCCTAACCATCCCAATGATGCCGCCGACGTGATGTCCCAGTGTTTGGAGGCCGTGCGAGTCTGGATGGGGAGGAACGGGCTCCGACTCAACCCGTCCAAGACCAAGTGGCTGTGGGTTCCAGCGCCACGACATAGCCAGTTAGCTCCATCTCTGGCTATCAGGGGCGAGTCATTAGCCCCCGCAGAAAGGGCTCGCAACTTGGGTGTCCTCCTGGACTCTTGGCTGTCCTTGGATGACTATCTGACACCCGTAGCCAGGGAGGCCTTCTATCAGGTCTACCTGATACGCCAGTTGTGCCCCTTTCTGGATCGTGACGCCCTACACACGGTCACTCAAGCTCTTGTCATCTCTCGCCTGGACTACTGCAACGCTCTCTACTTGGGGCTTCCCTTGAGATGCACCTGGAGGCTCCAGTTAGTGCAGAATGCGGCCGTGCGGGGGATCTTACGAGTTTCAAAATACTCCCATATAACACCTCTCCTGCGCAAGCTACACTGGCTGCCTGTGGCCTTCTGGGTGCGTTTCAAGGTCTTAGTCACCATCTTTAAAGCGCTCCATGGTATCGGGCCGGGTTACTTGCAGGACCGCCTACTACCACATACCTCCATCGACTTGTCCGCTCCCACAGGGAGGGCCTCCTTAGGGTGCCGTCCGCCGGACAATGCCGGCTGGCAACTCCCAGGGGAAGAGCCTTCTCTGTGGCAGGCCCCGCCCTCTGGAACGACCTGTCCCCAGACCTCCGTACAATCTCAGACCTTTGCCTCTTCCATCGGGCACTAAAAATGTACTTCGTTCATATGGCCGGCCTGGCATAGCTGGTATAGCTATTTTATTATTTTAGTTGGGTTTTAATTAATGTTCTTAGCACGGGCCAAATTTTATTTAATTCTCGTTTTAACCATTGTGACTGTTTGTATTTATTTGTATTTTATATTTTATGTTTTATAGTTCTAGTGCACCGCCCTAAGTCCCATCTTGGGAGATAGGGTGGTATAGAAATCGAATAAATGAAATGAAATGAAACAAGTCTTCACGAAGTGCCAAAATGAGGCCACTGTGGGTGCCAACTGAGGAGGGCATTCCATAAATGGGATGCCACCTCCGAAATGGCAAGATAAAGGAAGGGGCTTGGGAGTGTCCATGTCCCCTTGTGACTAAGGAAGCCTCTTCCAAAAGCCTTTGAACAAAGGACCTATAAGATGTTCTCCACCCACCAGATCTCTGCCCGCCCATGGATCCCCCTGTCCCAGGTTGGCTTGAGACCACTAATGGCGTTTTCTATCCATCTTTTGCCTTAAGGCAGGGGTCCCTAACCTTTTTTGCAACTGGGACCGGTTTCATTTTAAAGAAAATTCTGCGGACCGGCTGGCCTAGAGAAGGAGGAGAGGAGGGGAAACAGGCGGCGCAAGCGCACGCGGGGGGGGGGGAGTCGGCTCACTTGGCCCTCTAGGGCAGTGGTGGGAAAACCTATTAGTCAATAGAGCCAAATATCAACAGTACCACTACTGAAATTTCTTTTGAGAGCCAAAAGGTGTGGCCTGTTTTATGGGAGTGGCTCAGTTGTCATGTGACCCAGTGGGCGTGGCCAACTTGGAAAATGTGGTGAAACTCACTTAATGCTTAGCAATCAAAATTTTGGCCTCAATTGTGGTCATAAGTTCGTCCTTCCTTCCTTCCTTCCTTCCTTCCTTTCTTCCTTCCTTCCTTCCTTTCTTCCATTTCTGGCTGGTCTTTGGTCTTCTGAAGATGGCAAAAATGGATTTATAGGCACTCGTTATATATAAAGGCTCGTTATATATAAAGGCCCTTGGGATGCTGGTTTGAATCCAGGAAATGACTCAGAGGATGTGATTCCTTTGAAATGACCACTGGGAGAAAAATAGATCTTTAACCTGGTTAACCAAAAAGGTAGCTAGAGGGTGAAGGAAATAGGAAAATAGATTATTTCCTTTCCTTCCCTTCCTTCCATTGCCTTCCTCCCCCTTCCTCCCTCCCTTCTTTCCTTCCCTCCCTCCTACCCTCCATCCCTTCCTTCCTTCCTTCCTTCTTTCACCCCTTCCTTCCTCCTCCCTCCCCCTTCTTTCGTTCACTCCCTCCCTCCCACCCTCCATTCATATCTCTCTCTCTCTCTCTCTCTCTCTCTCTCCTCCTTCCACCCATCCCTGTCACTCTGTGTGTGTGTGTGTGTGTGTGATTACCTCTGTCCTCTCTCTATTTCTGTCTCTCTAAGTCTGTCGCTCTGTGTGTCTGTCATTCTCTCCCCCTCCCCCTCGAAGCAGCAGAGTGGAGGTTATCCCGCAACGAGCAAGCGAGCGAGCGGACGGGTGGGCGGGCGGAGGACCCGAGCTGCTGCTACCTTAAGCGTCGCCGAAGCCGTCCGGGCGCCACACGCGGCTGGAACGGAGGTGGGCGTGCGCGCCCGGATGGTGCTTAAAGTAGCCGCAGCTCGGGTCCTCCGCCCGCCTGTCCGCCCGCTCGGGATGAGGCAGCCGTAACCTCCTCACTGACATGCTGGCCCCTCCGGGAAGCCGCGGAAAGTGCGCCGCGGTGGCTGCTCCCTCCTCCTCCTCCTCTCCGGCCCTGCGGCCCGGTTCTTATGAAGCAGCGGACCGGGGGTTGGGGACCCCTGCCTTAAGGGAACTCATTGGTCAAACTTGGAGATTTCCATCCAGCAAATGCTCCCATTCCACATTCTACATATTCCATACTCTACAAGGGAGACTTTGCCCAGTTTTAGAGCTTTTCCTCATCCATTTCCTGATTGGCTGGCTGGGAAAAGGACAAGTCCAGGCAGTTCTTCCTCTGCCAGATATTCATATGAGAAGTTAGAGAAAAGATTATAATTTCTAACTTCTCCTTTATCTCTTGAGACATATAATCAATTGCAGCATTGGCCTTGGGGTTGCATGAAGGGTTTCTCCCAGTTTCTTCCATGCCAATTTTACTCTATTCGGTCCCATAAATGTTTCCTTCTTCCTTTTGTTTTTTTAAAAGCATTTTCCTCTTTAACGATTGGCTGGCTGAATAATTATTGATGGTGAGTCTGTCCCATGGATGTTTCTTTCTCCCCAGGTGATTTCCATATCGTTCCCTCTAGCCAGGATATTTGGATTCGTAATCTATTGGGGGTCCCTTCCAAGAATATTTGCTTCTCCTCGGTTATTAACACACCCCCAACCCCTATTTAACGACTTGATTGGGCCAAGAATAATTGATCGGAGATCCGTCCTGTGAATGTTTGCTTCTCTCCAATTTCCTCTTTCCAAAATTCTCTCGTTTTCCTTTAAGAAGTCAGAGAAAATAACCCTAATAGCAACAATGCATCTCTGTTTATCTCCTGGGCAGAGTCCACAGGCGGTCACCTGATTTGGAGGAAAAGAAACGAAACTTAACTTTCTCTTTCTTTATCTCTGCCGAGGGAAGCGGCGATGGCGACCGAGGAATCCTTGCAGGGTTTGCTGGAAGAAGCCGCCTGCTCCATTTGCCTGGACTTTTTCGAGGACCCCGTGCTCATCCCGATGTGCGGCCACAACTTCTGCCGGGGCTGCCTGACTCGCAGTTGGGAGACGTCGGAATCGGAGGCTTCCTGCCCCCAGTGCAGGCAGACCTTCGCGCCCCGCAGCCTCCTCCCCAACAGGCAGCTAGCGCGGGTGGCGGAAGAGGCCAGGCTATGCGGAAGCTATCCGGTGGAGGAGGAAGGAGGGAGCTTCTGCCCGAAGCACCGGGAGCCCCTCAAGCTCTTTTGTAAGGACCACCAGACCTCCATCTGCGTTGTCTGCGACCGATCCAAAGAGCACTGCGGCCACTCGGTGATCCCTGCGGAGGAGGCTTTCCCGGAGTTCCAGGTAGGAGTCAGCCAGGAGGAATCGCTGCGGAGGGTCGTCCAAATCCTTGGTCTTCCTGGCCATAACTTTGCTAGCTTTCTCAGTTGTCCGCAAATTTGGTTTAGCCTGGTGCAGATCCCAGTGGGATTGAGACTGGAGAGGTTGAAGGGATTTTTCTTGAAGTACTTCAGCAAAAGGGTCTTTCTCACCAGCTAAAGGAGCAAAGATCCGGATAATAATAATAATAATAAAATAATAATAATAATAATAATAATAATAATAATAATAATAATAATAATAATAATAATAATAATAATAATAATATAAATTTTATTTATATCCCGCTCTCTCTCCCCGAAGGGACTCGAGGCGGGGCACAGGGAAATTAAAAACAAATTACAACAAACAAAGTACAAGGTTAAAATCAAATTAAACTTACCCTGCGCTAAAAACTTCTATAAAAATAAAACTATCCCTAAAAAAAACCCTTAATAATTTACAATTTAAATTAAAATTACCCTAGGCCAGCCAAACGGAAGAAATGAGTTTTTAAAAGCTGTCGGAAGGAGCAAAGGTCCGTGGTTGTTCTGATTTCGGGGGGAAGGTCGTTCCAGAGGGTCGGGCCCGCCACAGAGAAGGCCCTTCCCCTGGGCGTCGCCCGCTGGCACAGCCTAGTGGACTGCACCCGGAGAAGTCCCTCTCTGTGGGAGCGAATCGGCCGCAGGGATGTATGAGGCAGAATGCGATCCCAATACAAATTGTATACACCTAAGATCAAGGAAGTTAACACCCTAAGAATCACTTATTTGTTGCTTGTCACTTGTTTCCTTTGATTTCTTGTCCTGGCCAACTTTACCTGCCTCAATCATAAATAGCATAATTAATGCTAATAAGCTGTCCATTTTATTATTATAATAAGCTAGAAGTTACCAAAGTTTATGTCTACGTGCCTTAGCATCCTTCTAACCTGAGTCCTTCTAACTTTCCTGTAATTTTCTTGTTGCTAGGTAGTAGTGCCCCATTATTCCTTACTGGTCTTATTACACTCCTGTGTTACTTTCTGCCTGGGCCATTCCTTTAGCAAACTTCCCTAATTCCAGCCTGACATCTTCACTTCCTGCTTTATCCTTTGTGGCTGCAATCTTTATGGAGTCAGATTTACCATAGTCCCCCACTTACAACCATTTGTTTAGTGACTGTCCAAAGTTACCACAGCATTGAAAAAAGTGACTTAAGACCGTTTTCATCCTTGTGATCAAACGATGAAACAGAAGCTCATAAAAGAAAAAGATCTTGCTTCTTGCCACGCTGTTGGGATACCCCGCCTCCCACTGGCCTTGGGGGACTCTGCTGCTTATACACACGTCCGTGGATGTGCACATTCGTGTATGTCCATGCAAGGGCATGTTCACAAGCACCTTTCGGTTTGGGCATGTGCGCATGTGCAGTTTGAGCACTTGGGAGTCTAAAAGGTTCGTCATCACTGGAATGTATCTTCTAACTGGGTCCTCCCTCCAATGTAATTCTTTATGGAAAAGAAACTCAAAACTTGCATTTTCTCTTCAGCTGAAGCTGGAGGATTGCCTGAAGGCTCAGAAGAGGCAGAAAGAAAAAATAGCTACATACAAAAGAGACACAGAGAAAAAACTGCAGGAGAAGCTTGTAAGTATGGATCCAACGGTGAGGAGCTTCTGAGCCAATAGGAAGGAGAACCCCATCTGCCATCTTTAATAATAGGCAGCCTGTTTGTAAGTAGGAGTTGAAGGAAATCCAAGATAAAGACAGTGTTAGGGCACAGAACTTGGTTCTTAACCTGGGGACTGAGTTGTCACCATCGGCTGAATGAGTCACAGTTGCGTTAAGGGCCCCTATTCCATGAGCCTTGGTTTATGCAATGGGTTTGTCTTGCTTTTTAAATTAATGGAAATATATTTCATCTTATTGAAAAAACTGTGAACGCAAACATTTTTCTTTCTCCTTCTTTGGAATCCCTGATTGCCAAGAAAATTTTAATGAAAGATCATTTAAACCGGAACCTTTTTAAAAAGAAACCTTACCCCTCAGTGCTTTTTAATATTAAAAGGGTTTTTTTTTTCTCCTTAGGAAATTCTCCCACCTCATTTTCGGATTCTTCAAAGAATCTGTTTAATTATTGTAACAATTAAAATAAAAATAATTACGTAAAATAAAAAAATACGCCTTTTGCCTTTTCTCTTTTTTGTTCCAGGACCTCATCAAGAAAGAGAAAAAAAATGTAGCGGCTGAATTCAGAGAGCTACAACACTGGTTAGAAGGACAGGAGAAGCTTCTATTGAGTGAAATGGAAGAAGCAGAGAAGGAGATTATGGCAAGAAAGGAGAAATTTTTGGCCAGACCAATGGAGGATCTCTGCTCTCTTGACCATCTCATCCAGGAGATAGAAGAGAAGCTCCAGCAGCCAGCCAGCAAACTCTTACAGGTCAGGCAGGAAGTGGCGATCATAGAATCCTAGGGCTGGAAGGGACCTTGGAGGTTTTCCAGTCCAATCCTCTATACAGACTACCTGTAATGGCTAATATGAGGGATACATAATGTAATACAGAAAAAGCAGGCCATGCGTAAAGCAAGAATTCAAAATACTGGTCACTGTCTCAACATTGAGGTTCCCATCTGCTATTAGGGGGATGTGATGGTGGGTATTATTTGTAGGGTCTCCCCCTAACCACTTGGATTCTCCAAACGCCTTTATTCTGGAAGCATAATTGGAGGAGTGGTTTTTTTTTATCCTATTGATGCACTATTTTGTTTTTCCAATATTGCAATTGTGTTGGATTCAACTGGGTACAATTTTTCTTAGGCAGGAAAATAAAAAGAATACCTCTCCAAAAGAGGTTGGACAGTTTGGGGAAAAAGAGCAATGGCATTTTTTTCCACTGAAAAAATGGTTGTACTTTATGTGTCTGTTAGTGTCTGCTTGTCCAGATGTTTCACTCATTTATTTTGTGAATGTAAGATTTAAATTTTATGCGTAGGAAACGGTTCCTTTCAATGCTTTGTCTCTTTATTTTTCAGGGCATTGGAGGCCTCTTGAAGAAGTAAGTAAATCCACTCTTTTCTTTACAGTCTCAGAGATCAGCAGCTCCTCCAGCAGTTTTCCTATTTTGGAAAGGTCTGTTTGTATTTAGCAGTATTTGAATGTAACTATTAGGGTTTAGTCCTAAATATGACAGTCAACGAGCTGGCCCTCTATCCCTCACTTAACAAGTAAAAGCTACACACAACCAGGCTTCTTCCAACCGCAGGGTGATAAATGATGTTCTTTTGTCTTGCCAGGTACGGGGCTAAGGAAACATGTGAAAATCTGGTGGATTTACCTGAAGACTCGAAGTGGACAATCTGGGATTACAGTGTTATCACTGTGTCTCTGAAAAGGGCCATAAAAAAATTTAGAGGTAAAAAACAGCCATTGAGGTTTTACACTTGGATGAGATTCTGATCCCAGAGCATCCATGAAAGATTCTGGGTGGGTGTCAGGGGGATCAAAGAGGGATCAATTCCAGGATCAACGGAAGAGACACCCTCATTTCTCTGTTGAAAGGCCTTGTGTCTTGACACCAAGAGGGGGAAGAGGAGCTTTCTGGTTTCTCCCAACATAAATTATGGGCTCTGCTATCATCGTAAGACTACCTGTGTTCTTTGTATCCCAAATCCATCTGTAGTGATCACTGGGGAAGCAGAATAAGGTTCCACTAAGTAGAATTGAATATATGCAGATGGGTCTTGACATACGACATCAGTTGAGCTGAATATTTCTGTTACTAAGCAAGGCAAGCAAATTAAGTGACCTTTTTTGCCAGTTATTCAGAAAATCACAGCAGTTAAGTGAATCATGGTTGATAAGTGAATCTGGCTTCATGCATTGATTTTGCCTGTCAGATGCTCTCCAGGAAGGTTGAAGAGGAGAATCCCAGAACCATGGGATGCTGCAACCATCAGAAATACAATTTTGATGACGTGACTGGGGAGGCTGCAAGAGTTGTTAAGTGTGAGAACCGGTCATAAATCTCTTTTGTCAATGGCATTGTAACTTCACTACACAAATATTTACAAGTTGAGAACTACCTGTATATGGAATATATAATAGAATATATTTATAGCTAGTGGAATATATATATAGCCACCAATGACATTTTGCCTTATAGTTTTCCATATTCCTTATTTGAGTCCAAGGAAAGGAAACCAGGTATCTGAAGGGACACCTTTCTGGTGCTCCACTTCCAGTGATGAGATGATGAATTATTCTGTTTTCTTCCCCAGATACTCTGGAAAGTGAAGTTCAATTACACGAAGGTAAATATGACTTATAGGAATTGTAATTGATTGCTATTTTAAGCTCTGATGGCAGTAACTTTAAGAGACACAGGATAGATTATCAAAAGAAGAAAAATTTAGGATGAGATACTACATGAGACTATGATGATCCAGTAAACTTTAATGATTTTATGATTTATCAACTATTACTTGCCATTTATACATACAACATTAGGTAATTCAGAGGAGACAAATTGCTTTTGTGTCTGATCACAATTGGCCAAATAAAGGTGTTTTTCTGTTCTATTCCTCTGCTTCTACTTCTACTACTCCTACTCTACTCCACTCTCTTCTTTTCTGTTCCGTTCTATACATAATCTAGAAAACTGAATTTTATCTTGGTGTAGAATATAATATATAGACAAATAGGGAAAATATGGCATGGGCCTGAAAGGAACATTGATTTCCTACCAAGCTAATAACATCCTCTTGATTCTACTGCCTGACTATAAGTTGGTGAGAGAGGAGGTCTTTGGGAGCAGAGAAATTAGGTCCTTTGGGTCAAAGCAAATAGCAAAGTTGGAGCATCAGGGTTGCCTCCACCATGTGGGCCATCAGACTGATGAAAACAGAGGTTTCCTATGCAAGATCCTTCCCTTTTCTACATTCCTACGATAGGCTGATGGTTGTACAGAAATGAGCGGAGCTTCCTCACATCCCTTTGTGTGTCCCATGTTCCCTCTGGGGAATCCTTCTGACTGCCAGTTCAGAATTGAAGCATGGAAGCCTCTTGCTCTGCCTGATGGATTAGTGCTCCAGGCAGAGTTCCTGTTCAAGGTTGGCTGTCTCAGCAAATCACTGAAAGCAAAGCCAACCACTCTTCACTCCCGATCCCATTACTCTCACGTGCAAGATGGAAGCTAAAGAGAATTGTGCAGGGATGCTAGAAGAAGTGGAGCACTATGAAGGGTTGGAAGGACTTGGCCAGAGGTCTTCAACCTTGGCAACTATAAGACTTGTGGACTTCAGTTCCCAGAATTTTCCAGCCATCATGGCAGAGCTGGAGGGTGATCATTTTAGGGGTGGCCACATGGAAGACTGGAGATTAGGGCAATTGACCAGTGGAGCCAAGAGCCAAACAGCTGAGTGGTGGAGCCAAGAGTGGGACAACGGATCCTGAGGTTGTGAAGCTGAGTGGCAGATGGAGGGAGGGCAGGTGGCAAAGGCAACCTAAGTGAATAGAATGAGAAGACCAGAGGGGCACTGAATAGGGCGGAAGTTAACAGAGGATGGGACTAAGACAGTGGGTGAGTTCTTGGAGAAAAGGGAGAGGGGATCTGGAGACTAGCAACCCCATCAGGGGAATTATGGGAGATGAAGTCCATTCACACAAAAGAGTTAAATTCTTGGGGGTGAAGACACAAATTAGGCCTGTAGTTGAAGCTCTTCTTCTTTCTTCCTTCCCTTCCCCCTTACAGGGAATGTCACTCTGGATCTGGAGTACCTTGACATCTCCGAAGATCAAAAAAGTGTCAAACCAATTAAAGAAATAAATCCTTTCGGAAACAGCATGAAATTTGAAAACCCGCCGTATGTCCTTGGATGTCAGAAGTTCTCATCAGGGCGACATTTCTGGGAAGTTATTGTAGGAGATAGAGGAGGATGGGGTGTAGGGGTTGCCAGAGAGCCACGGACCTTAATAGATATTGATGTGCAGAAAAGGCACTGGCAGATTGGGAGATGGGGAGGGAAATACATGGCCATCTCACCATCAAGTCGCTCTGACCTGGTCCTGACTGAGAGACCCACGAGGATCCGCATCTGTCTCAACTGCAAAGAGGGGAAACTGGCCTTTTTTGATGCCAAGACCGCAGCTCTGCTCCATACATTCTCAGACGCTTCCTTGGTTGGAGAGACCCTTTGGCCATGTTTCTTTTTACACGAGGGCGCCTCCCCGACACTCCCCTCAAAGAAGGGACAGCCTTAGACAAACTTTGGAAAAATCACTACTGTAGGCAAAGTCAACCACTCTTCACTCCCATTCCCATTACTCTCATCTGCAAGATGGAAGCTAAAGAGAAATTTGCAGGGAGATTGGAAGAGGTGGAACACTATGAGACCTTTGAAAGACTTGGCCAGGAATCTTCAATCTAGTAGTTTAAGGTGCCAGGCTAGGAAGAGGAAGACTTTGTGTTCAAGTCCTGCCTTAGCCATGAACGCCAGCTGGGTGACTGAGGCAGTCATTCCCTCTCAGTACAATCCACCTCACAGGACTGTTGTGGGGAAAATGAGAGGAGGGAGATGTGTTGGGTATGTTTGCCACCTTGAGTTATTTGTAAAAATAATAAAGGCGAGATACAAATAAATAATAATGAGAATGAAGCTTAATTCTGATGACTTTGATTGCTAAAGAGCCCTTCTGTGGAACACCTCAAAGCATCTACGAAATTGAAGATTGAGACATTTCTGTTGGCAAAGGAGCAAATGAGGAATCCTAATGAACGTACCTAATACAGGTAGTCCTCAATTTACAAGCACAATCGAGCCCAAAATTTCTGCTTCCAAGTGAGGCAGCTGTCAAGTGAGCTTTGCCCCATTTTAAGTGCATCATGGGGGGAAGGGGAGAAGAGAACGCAAAGGAGGTTTTGGCAGGAAGGAGGAGAGCAAGAGAGGTGGTGAGGGAGCAGAGAAGGGGCCTGCCGGCTCACCTGCCCTCCACCCCACAGAATGAGGGGGGAAGCAGAGAATGAGTATAGGTGGAGAAAAGGGGGAGAAAGGAGGGTGGGGAAAGGTTGAGGAAAGTGTAAGGAAAGGCTAAAAAAGGAGGAGGAAGGGTGAGGGTTTGCAGCCTCTCCCCGCTTGAGGGGGAGCAGGCTCTTTGAAGGAGGGGTCTGTGAGAGTCAAAGGGAAAATGGGATTGGCTAGCAATGGGAAGGCTGCTCCCCTTCTTTTTGGGGAGGGGGTAGGGAAGGAGGAAATGTGGGTGGAGCTATGGGGAAGGAGAGGTCAGAAGCAAAGTTTAGAGGCAGTTTGACAGTAAGTTTGTCTTGGAAAATTAGGCCTGCAAAGTTAAAGGACTTGACACATAGCTTCTGCCAATTCATAGCAGCTCTAAAGAAACCTAGTTTAGTTGGCCCAGCCCAATGCAGTTCAGGTATGTTTACCTGAGCTTGTAAGTATGGTTGCAAAAGAGGAAAAGACCTGTTAACCTAAATGGGACGTATGAGCTTAGGGGAATAATAATAATACCTAAAGGGCTACTTCGCTATTTGGAAATTCTAAATTTACCTGATTCGAACATTCAGATTCTACCCAAAAAACCACCCTACTCCGAAATTACCTTAACAGTTCCTAGGTCCTTGGTTAGGAATTGAGTCATTGAGCTACCAACCAGCCCCAAAGGCTGTGATCGCACCAAAGATTAACCACCTAATAATTCCTTGAATAATAATTCCTTGAAAATGAAATGAAGTTTTCTCACAGACCCACTTACAAATCACTGAAAGGGGTTGCAGAAGTAGGAAAGAAAATAAACTTCTTTGCTGAGTTGAGTTTGAATCCTGGTAATATATACATATCCATGGAATTTTCTTGGCACTATGAGGGTGCTTTGCCATGGCCTTTACCTGGAAGATGTTTTTATTTTTATTTTTATTATAAACGAATAACAGAAAAAAGAAACAGAAAAAGGACATTAACAAGACAAAACTACATAGATTATAACTGGGAGTGACTCGCCCCCTATATGTATACAGTTACTAGGTAACATCATATATCATCTTACTACATTTCCAGTTATTCCAGTTATTTCTGTTTTCTATATATCTTACACTTCTTAATTATCTACATCTTACATTTATTAACCTTTAGTTCTTTATAACTGTTACTGCTCCATATATTTATTTTATAACCTACTACTAGATAAAGTAGAAGAATGTGAGTTAGACAGCATCACCACCAGATGGATTCGTAACTGACTGACCAACCGCACTCAACGTGTAGTCCTCAATGGAACTGCATCTACATGGAAGGAAGTATGCAGTGGAGTCCCCCAAGGCTCTGTTTTAGACCCAGTACTCTTCAACATCTTCATCAATGATTTGGACGAGGGAATAAATGGGGAACTCATCAAATTTGCAGATGACACCAAGCTGGCAGGAATAGCCAAAACTACAGAAGATAACCTTAAGATACAGAAGGATCTTGACAAACTTGAACATTGGGCACTATCTAATAAAATGAAATTCAATGGCGAAAAGAGTAAGGTTCTATATTTAGGGAACAAAAATGAAATGCGCAGGTACAGTATAGGTACAGTATAGGTGGTACCTTGCTCAATAGTAGTAACTGTAAAAGGGATCTTGGAGTCCTAGTGGACAACCATTTAAATATGAGCTAGCAGTGTGCAGCAGCTGCCAAAAAAGCCAACACAGTTCTAGACTGCATAATCAGAGGGATAGAATCAAGATCACATGAAGTGTTAATACCACTTTATAAGGCCTTGGTAAGGCCACACTTGGAATACTGCATTCAGCTTTGGTCACCACAATGTAGAAAAGATGTGGAGACTTCAGAAAGAGTGCAGAGAAGAGCAACAAAGATGATTAGGGGACTGGAGACTAAAACATGAAGAATGGTTGCAGGAACTGGGTATGTCTAGTTTAATACAAAGAAGGACCAGGGGAGACATGATAGCAGTGTTCCAATATCTCAGAGGTTGCCACAAAGAAGAGGGAGTCAAACTATTCTCCAAGGCACCTGAGGGCAGAACAAGAAGCTAATCAAGGAGAGAAGCAACTTAGAACTGAGGAGAAATTTCCTGACAGTTAGAACAATTAATCAGTGGAACAGCTTGCCTCCAGAAGTTGTGAATGCCCCAACACTGCAAGTCTTTAAGAGGATGTTGGATAGCCATTTGTCTGAAATGGTATAGGGCTTCCTGCCTAGGCAGGGAGTTGGACTAGATGACCTCCAAGGTCCCTTCCAACCTTGCTATTGTATTGTATTATTTACAATTTACATATCTGCACTGTATATTTTTCCCTATCGTTTACCCCGTAATCTTTTTACCTCTATCCATTCATACCATTTCCCCCAAGTTTGATAAAATATTGTTTCCTGTCTGTCTTTAAGAATATATGTTAGTCTATCTATCTATCGCATTCAGCACACCAGAAGATTTTGTTGATAATTAGTTGGTCTGATGGTAGTTCCTTCCCTTTCCAAAACTGTGCATATACTATTCTGGCTGCAGTGGTAATGTGCGTGAAAAGATACCAGTCTATCCTCCTTATGCCTCCGGGGTTTATCCCCAATTAATAAGCCTCTGGTTTTAGTTGAAAGGTGATTCCTATAATCTCTGTAAGCCAATCTTTTATCTTATCCCAATATCTTTGGGCTTGTGGACATGTCCACCAGTGATGGTAGAATGCGCCCCTGGCTGACTCGCATTTCCAGCATTCTTCAGGCATTCCAGGAAACATCTTCGCGATTCTTGCTGGTGGTATATGCCATCTGTAGAGCATCTTAAACATATTTTCTTTAAAAGACACAGCCATCGTTAATTTTACTGTCTTATTCCATATTTCTTGCCACTTTTCAAGATCCAGTGAATTGCCAAAATTTCTCCCCCAGGCTATCATCGAGTCTTTGACAATTTTGTCAGCTATATTTCAAGTTTGCAAGATGTTATATACTTTAGTAATACATTTTTTATTAGTTTCCAGAAGGGCCTTGTCAAACTCTTGTGGGGAAGTAAAGATTCCCCACTTAGCTTTGTCTTTTTGGTATCTTACCTGGAAGATTTAAAGTTTCTTTTACTTATAGCTACAGATCCAAGAATGCTAGTTAAATGTTTATCAGATAAACCGGAGCCAAAGAGGAAATGTAAATAAATGACCAGGCTAAGTTCAAACATAGTGTTTTTCAATAGTGATGAAACTGAAGAATATTTAATTCCTTTTCTGTAGATTGTGAGGAATTGATCTACTAATAAAAAGTCATCCTATTTTCAGCCCAGCATGAACACATAGTTTGGAACAGAAGTTTTAGCTGAAAGTGTCCATTAAAAAAAGATTGTACTTCAACACATACAGAAATGTTTTCAGTGATTTTACTAATTAGAATATGGACTTAAAAAAATTAGATAGGATTTTACTATAGTACTTCACACTAGATGATAAAATGTTAAATCTTCCAAGATTGAAGGTTTTCCTACAACATAAATATGGAGTATTAAAAAGAGATTTAGATGTGAATGTTATGGAAATTGGGTCTCTAGTTTCCAGACCCTAAATCTGGTTTGTAGTACTCTAGTAGCCTCAGTCATATCATTGCTCCCTTCCTCCCTCCCAACATAGAGAAGTCTTCAAATGAAGTCACTGTGGGTGCCAACTGAGGAGGGCATTCCATAAATGGGATGCTACCTCCGAAATGGCAAGATAAAAGAAGGGGCTTGGGAGTGTCCATGTCCCCTTGTGACTAAGGAAGCCTCCCCCAAAAGCCCTTGAAGAAAGGGCCTATGAGATGTTCTCCACCCACCAGATCTCTGCCTGCCCATGGATACCCCTGTCCCAGGTTGGCTTGAGACCACTAATGGCTCATTCTACCCATCTTTTGCCTTAAGGGAACTCATTGGTCAAACTTGGAGATTTCCATCCAGCAAATGCTCCCATTCCACATTCTACATATTCCATACTCTACAAGGGAGACTTTGCCGGGTTTTAGAGCTTTTCCTCATCCATTTCCTGATTGACTGGCTGAGAAAAGGACAGTACAGGCAGGTCTTCCTCTGCCAGATATTCATATGAGAAGTTAGAGAAAAGATTATAATTTCCAGGTTCTCTTTTATCTCTGAGACATCCCATCAATTGCAGCATTGGCTTTGGGTTTGCATGAAGGGTTTCTCCCAGTTTCTTTCATGCCAATTTTACTCTATTCTGTCCCATAAACGTTTCCTTCCTCCTTCTGTTTTTTTAAAAGCATTTTCCTCTTTATCGATTGGCTGGCTGAATAATAATTGATGGTGAGTCCGTCCCACGGATGTTTCTTTCTCCCCAGGTGATTTCCATATCGTTCCCTCTAGCCACGATATTTGGATCCGTAATCTATTGGGGGTCCCTTGCAAGAATATTTGCTCCTCCCCAGTTATTAACACCGCCCCTTTTAACGACTTGATTGGGCCAAGAATAATTGATCGGAGATCCGTCCTGTGAATGTTTGCTTCTCTCCAATTTCCTCTTTCTAAAATACTCTCGTTTTCCTTTAAGAAGTCAGAGAAAATAACCCTAATAGCAACAATTCATCTCGGTTTATCTCCTGGGCAGAGTCCACAGGCGGTCACTGATTTGGAGGAAAAGAAACGAAACTTAACTTTCTCTTTCTTTATCTCGGCCGAGGGAGGCGGCGATGGCGACCGAGGGATCCTTGCAGGGTTTCCTGGAAGAAGCCACCTGCTCCATTTGCCTGGACTTTTTCCAGGACCCCGTGCTCATCCCGGTGTGCGGCCACAACTTCTGCCGGGGCTGCCTGACCCGCAGTTGGGGGGCGTCGGAATTAAAGGCTTCCTGCCCCCAATGCAGGCAGAGCTTCGCGCCCCGCAGCCTCCTCCCCAACAGGCAGCTGGCGCGGGTGGCGGAACAGGCCAGGCGATGCGGGGGCCATCCGGGCGAGGAAGGAGGGAGCTTCTGCCCAAAGCACCGGGAGCCCCTCAAGCTCTTTTGTAAGGACCACCAGACCTCCATCTGCGTTGTCTGCGACCGATCCAAAGAGCACAAAGGCCACTCGGTGATCCCTGCGGAGGAGGCTTTCCCGGAGTTCCAGGTAGGAGTCAGCCAGGAGGAATCGCTGCGGAGAGCCGTCCAAATCCTTGGTCTTCCTGGCCATAACTTTGCTAGCTTTCTCAGTTGTCCGCAAATTTGGTTTAGCCTGGTGCAGATCCCAGTGGGATCGAGACTGGAGAGGTTGAAGGGACTTTTCTTGAAGTACTTCAGCAAAAGGGTCTTTCTCACCAGCTAAAGGAGCAAAGATCGGTAGCCAAATACCAATACAAATTGTGCCCTAGCATCCTTCTAACCTGATTCCTTCTAACTTTCCTGTAATTTTCTTGTTGCTAGGTAGTAGTGCCCCATTATTCCTTACTGGTCTTATTACACTCCTGTGCAACTTTCTGCCTGGGCCATTCCTTTAGCAAACTTCCCTAATTCCATCCTGACATCTTCACTTCCTGCTTTATCCTTTGTGGCTACAATCTTTATGGAGACAGATTTACCATAGTCCCCCACTTACAACCATTTGTTTAGTGACTGTCCAAAGTTACCCCAGCATTGAAAAAAGTGACTTAAGACCGTTTTCCCAGTTGTGATCATTGCATCATTCCATGGTCACAGGAATAAAATTTGGATGTTTGCCAACTGTCATGCATTTATGATGACTGGATATATCCATGATGGTGAACCTATGACACGCCTGCCAGGGGTGGCACTCAGAGCAACCTCCGCTGGCCCGAGCGGCACTGTCACAGGTCAGATCTCCATGGCTTTTCTTTTGTTTCCCTGCAAACAATGAAACAGAAGCTCATAAAAGAAAAAGATCTTGCTTCTTGCCACTTTGTTGGGATATCCCGCATCCCGCTGGCCTTGGGGGACTCTGCTGCGCATACATACATGTCTATGGATGCAGATATTTGTGCGTGTCCAGGCAAGGGCATGTTCACATGCACCTTTCAGTTTGGGCATGTGCGCACGTGCAGTTTGGGCACTTGGAGTCATCACTGTAATGTATCTTCTAACTGGGTCTTCCCTCCGATGTAATTCTTTACAAAAAGAAACTCAAAACTTGCATTTTCTCTTCAGATGAAGCTGGAGGATTGCCTGAAGGCTCAGAAGGAGCAGAAAGAAAAAATAGCTACATACAAAAGAGACACAGAGAAAAAACTGCAGGAGAAGCTTGTAAGTATGGATCCAACGGTGAGGAGCTTCTGAGCTAATAGGAAGGAGAACCCCATCCATCATCTTTAATAATAGGCAGCCTGTTTGTAAGTACGAGTTGAAGGAAATTCAACATAAAGACGGTGTTAGGGCAGAGAACCTAGTCTAAACCTGGGGACTGAGATGTCACCATTGCCTGAATGAGTCACAGTTGGGTTAAGGGCACCCATCCCATAAGCTGTGTTTTATGCAATGGGTTTGGTCAGTAAATTAATGGAAACCATATTTCATCTTATGGAAAACATTGTGAAGTCAAACATTTTTCTGTCTCCGTTTTTGGAATCCCTGATTGCCAAGAAAATTTTAATGAAAGATCATTTAACCTGGAGCCTTTTTTAAAAAAGAAACCTTACCCCTCTGTGCTTTTTAATATCAAAAGGGTTTTTTTTTTCTCCTTAGGAAATTATCCTACCTCATTTTTGGATTCCTCAAGGAATCTGTTTAATTGTTGTAACAATTAAAATAAAAAATACACCTTTTGCCTTTTTCTTGTTCCAGGACCTCATCAAAAAAGAGAGAAAAAATGTAGTGGCTGAATTTAGAGAGCTACAAGTCTGGTTAGAAGCACAGGAGAAGCTTCTATTGAGTGAAATGGACGAAGCAGAGAAAGAGATTATGGGAAGAAAGGAGAAAGGTTTGGCCAAGCACATGGAGGATCTCTGCTCTCTTGACCATCTCATCCAGGAGATAGAAGAGAAGCTTCAGCAACCAGCCAGCAAACTCTTACAGGTCAGGCAGGAAGTGGAGATCATAGAATCCTAGGGCTAGATGGGACCTTGGAGGTTTTAAAGTCTAGTCCTTATACTATAGTACCTTTTACTATCCCGAAAAAATGGTTGTCCAAACAGTTATTGGAATCCTCCAGTGATGGAGCACCCAGAACTCTGGGAGGGAAGCTGTTCCACTGATAAATACTTCTCACTGTCAGGAGATTCTTTTCTTCCTTATTCCAGAAGTGGTATTGTGCAGATTCACCCTGGTTCAGGTGAACCGGTAGTGGCGGCAGTGGGAGGCTCCCCCCACCCATCTAATGCTCAGAAGCAATGCACGTGAGCAAAGTGAGACCCTATACACACACAATCCTGGTTCCAAACCGGTAGTGAGGATTAGAGGATTTCATGCCTGGTTGGATGTCCATGTGATGAGCTTCCACCCTTTGCCCTCAGGGGCTACAGGGAGTAAATCAATGTCCTTTTCCCTATGAGAGCCCTTCAAGTATTGGAAGATGGCTGTCATGTCTCCCCTGAGCCTTCTCTTCCTTAGGCTAAGCCTACAGAGTTCCCTTAGCCATTGCATTGTACGGTTTGGCCTCCAGAGCTCTTATCATCTTTATCGCTCCTCTCTGCATTCTTTAGCCCCTCCACAGAATTCTCTATTTGACTCTTTCCTTTTCCCCCCATAAATTTAATTGAAATTATAATAGTGAAAAGTACAAATGAAATAAAGGAAACCGGGAAAGGGAGAAGGATAAGAATGGGAAAGAAGTTTAGGATAAAGGGGAAAAAACACACCATTGTCTTTCAACCTTTTTTCTGCACAGTAAAATACAAAAAAAAAAAAAAAAAGTAGAACCTCAACTCTTATTTTTGAATATTCAGTAATTATTAACCATTTCTAAAAACAGACTAATCTAATAAGGAAAATCAAGCATTAAGAGATCATTTTTTCTATCTCAGGCACAAAGTTTAGAAGCAGCTTCCAAGTAGAAACAATGGGTCATATCTACTAATTAAGGCAGTCTATTTTGTCACTTTTTCTACTTCCATCACTTTTTCCATCCATTCTTCTCTTATAGAGATTGATATAACTTTCCATGTCTGCATGTAGGATTCTGGCTGCACTCGACCAATTTCAAAATCTTTTTTTCAACTCCTCATTTAGAAACCTTTTTGACTCTTTCTATGGAAATGGACGGTCACTAAATGAACTATTTAATCAAGGACTATCTGTAATGGCTAATGTTAGGGATACATAATATACAGAAAAAGCAGGAGATGCAAAAAGCAATAATTCAAAATACTGGTCACTGTCTCAACATATTCACTGAGGTTCCTATCCCCTATTAGTAGATGTGGTGGTGGGTGTTCTTTGTAGGGTCTCCCCCTCCTCTTAATCTCCAGGGCAAGGAGAAACCCAACACTGATGACCTTCTACAAAGTATTATAACCACTTGGGTTCTCCAAAGTGCCTTGATTCTGGAATCATAAATGCAGGGTTGTTTTTTTTTATCCAATTGATGCACTATTTTGTTTTTCCAATATTGTAATTGTGTTGGATTCAACTGGGGTATAATTTTTCTTAGGCAGGAAAATAAAAACAATACCTCTCCAAAAGAGGTTGAAGAGTTTGGGGGAAAAGAGCAATGGCATTTTTTTCATGGGAAAATGGAAGTACTTTATGTGTCTGTTAGTGTCTGCTTGTCCAGATGTTTTACTCATTTATTTTGTGAATGTAAGATTTTAATTTTATGCATAGGAAACGGTTTCTTTCAATGCTTCGTCTCTTTATTTTTCAGGACATTGGAGGCCTCTTGAAGAAGTAAGTAAATCCACCCTTTTCTTTACACTCTCAGAGATCAGCAGCTCCTCCAGCAGTATTCCTATTTTGGAAAGTTCTGTTTGTATTTAGCAGTATTTGAATGTAATGTTTAGGGTTTACTTCTAAATGTCAATAAAATTGTGTTGAATATGATAATGGAAAGATAATTAAATAAAGGTTAAAAAATATGGAATATGGATACATATGAATCTGATATGGGGAGGTTGTAAAGCAGAGGTTTATGATTCACTTTTATAAATGATAATTAAACTGAGTTGGAAATTGATTGAATGTGGCAATAGAAGGACAACTAAGCATAGGTTAAAATATATGAAACATGGACATAGATAGAACTTTTAAGGTGATGAATAAGGTGAGATGTTTACTGTTTGTTATTCTATACCTGTGGTGGGCGAACTCATTAGTCAACAGAGCCAAATATCAACAATACCACGATAGAAAATTATTTTGAGAGCCGGAAGGTGTGGCCTGTTTTGTGGGAGTGGCTCAGCGGTCATGTGGCTGGGTGGGCGTGGCCAACTTGGAAAATGTGAAACTCACTTAACAATGGTCTTGGTTAGCAACCAAACTTTTAGGCTCAATTGTAGTCATAAGTTCTTTCTTTCTTTCTTTCTTTCTTTCTTTCTTTCTTTCTTTCTTTCTTTCTTTCTTTCTTTCTTTCTTTCTTTCTTTCTTTCTTTCTCTATCTCTGTCTCTTCTTCGTCCACCCATCTCTGTCACTCTGTGTGTGTGTGTCTGTCTGTCTGTCTCACATTCAAGCACTTAATCACTCATTCTGTGTCTCTGTCTATCTTTCTCTCCCTCCCTCCCTCTCTCTGTCTCTCCCTCACTCTGTGTGTGTCTGTCACTCTCTGATTCCCCCCTCCCTCCTTGTCTCTCTCCGTGTCTGTGCCTTTCTCTGTCTGTCTGTCTGTCTGCCCCCCACCCCCCGCGGAGCCTCCTCAGCCCAGCCTGCCGCGCTTACTCACTCGCTCGTCTTAGCCTGGCCGCCCCGCCCACCCGCTGCGCTTGCTCGCTCGTTCCGGCTACTTCCAGGCTCCGTGTGGGGTGGGGGGGGAAAGGAACGGTGTTCAGTGGGTGACCCACTGGATGCCGGTTCCCTCCAATCACCCTGGAAGTAGCCTGGCTCGCCCGCCCGCCCGCTCGTTCGCTCAGGCTACTTCCAGGGTTGAAAAGGCTCCGTGTGGGGTGTGGAAGGAACGGCGTTCAGTGGGTGACCCACTGGATGCCGGTTCCCTCCAATCGCCCTGGAAGTAGCCTGGGCCGCCTGCTTGCCCGCCCGCTCGCTCAGGCTACTTCCAGGGGTGAGAAGGCTCCGTGTGAGGGGGAAGGAACGGTGTTCAGTGGGTCACCTACTGGACGCCTGTTCCCTCCCCCCCACCCGCTGAGCCTCCGCAACCCCTAGAAGTAGACGAGTGGCCAGCATGCCGGCTGGGGAGGCTCTGCGGAGAGAGGGAGGGAGGGAATCGGTGGCCGGTAGGGAGGGTTGCTCCAGCCGGTCCCAGGAGTCCCACCGTCGGCGAGGGTGGAGGAAGAGCCGCACTCGAGGGGCCAAAGAGCCGCATGCGGCTCGCAAGCTGTGGTTTGCCGACCACTGTTCTATACAATAGATTAAAGGAATTGCAATTAAGGGTAGTCTAATCCAAGATATGGAAAAATGGAGAGGGAACATGAAATATACCTGCAATGGGAAACTATTGAGATTTAAAGACAGAATCACAAATTGGGGGCGTATAAGGATGTATAATTATATAAAGATAATGATGAGAATAGCTGGGAATTGTAACTAGGTCTACATCTCAGCCAAAATTTGGCTGAGGTGTGGGGGGCTTAAAAGCACAATGACCATATATGTATACTTTTCTGTTCCATTTTTTAAAAAAAGAATACATGTTAAAATTAAATATTTATATATTGAAAAGGAATTATAAATACTATAAACATAAAATGGAGCTTTCAAGTAATGCAACTATCGTAAATCCATCATGTTTGCCAAGCACCCCAAATTGTGATTATAGGGACACTGACATGTTAAGTGCAAAAATGGTTGTAAGTCAGTTTTTTGAGAGCCGTTGTAACTGGTTGCTAACTAATAGTCATAAATTGAAGGTTACTTGTAACTGCATTCGTCTCTATTCAATTTCATTGCATTACCTTGAATCCCTCAAGATCAGTTTGAATGTTACATCCTTCTTCTAAATGATTATCTACCTCACCCATTTTCTTGGCCAAGAGATTCACAAGAATTTTCCAGAGTGAGGAGCCCCAAACTGAAACTGGGTTGCCATGGGGCCCGTATTTAATAGCTATCCAGAGAAATGACTGACGCTTGGGAAACAGGGGCCCTTGTCAGTCAACACGAGTGCTGATTTACCACCAGTTTACCAGGAGCCGAGGACTGGGCAACACAAAATGACAATCAATGAGCTGGCCATCCACACCCCACTTAACAAATAAAAGCTACACCCAACCAGGCATCACAAAGCTTCTTCTATTGGCAGGCTGATAAATGATGTTCTTTTGTCTTGGCAGGTACCAGGCTAAGGAAGCATATAAGAATCCGGTGGATTTGCCTGAAAACTCGAACTGGACAATCTGGGATTACAGTGATATCACTGTGTTTCTGAAAAGGGCCATGAAAAACTTTAGAGGTAAAAAACAGCCATTGAGGTTTTACACTAGATGACATTTTGATTCCAGAGCACCCAAGAGAGATTCGGGGTTGGTGTCAGGGGGATCAAAGAGAGATCAATTCCAGGATCAGCAGAAGAGACACCTTCATTTTTCTGTGGAAAGGCCTTGTGTCTTGGCACCAAGAGGGGAAAGAGGAGCTTTCTGGTTTCTCCCAACATAAATTGTGGGCTCTGTTGTCATTGTAAGGCTACCTGTGTTCTGAACCTTCCTGGAGAGCTTCTGACAGGCAAAATCAATGCATGAAACCAGATTCATGTATCAACCACGATTCACTTAACTGACGTGGTTTTCTGAATAACTCTGGCAAAAAAGGTCACTTAATTTGCTTGCCTTGCTTAGTAACAGAAATATTCAGCTCAACTGATGTCATAAGTCAAGAACCACCTGCATATATTCCATTCTGAAGGGAGGCCCTTCTGTTGCTCCAATTCCAGTGATGAGATGCTGAATTCTTCCCTTTTCTTCCCCAGATACTCTGGAAAGTGAAGTTCAATTACACGAAGGTAAATATGAGTTACAGGAATTGTAATTGTTTGCTATTTCAAGCTTTGATGCCAGTAACTTTAAGAGACACAGAAAAGATTAACAAAAAAAGAAAAATATAGGATGAGATACTATATGAGACTATGATGATCCAGTAAACTTTAATGATTTTGTGATTTATCAACTATTACTTGCCATTTATATATACAACATGAGGTAATTCAGAGGAGACAAATTGCTTGTGTGTCTGATCACAGTTGGCCAAATAAAGGTGTTTTTCTGTTCTATTCTTTTCTGTTCTATTCCTCTACTTCTACTCCACTCTACCTCTGTACTGTTCCGTTCTATACATAATCTAGAAAACTGAAGTTAATCTTGGTGTAGAATAAAATATCTAGACAAATGGGAAAATATGGCCTGGGATTGAAAAAAACATTGATTTCCTACCAAGCTAATAACATCCTGTTGATTCTACTGCCTGACTATAAATTGGTGAGAGACGAGGTCTTTGGGAGCAGAGAAATTAGGTCCTTTGGGTCCAAGCAAATAGCAAGGTTGGAGCATCAGGGTTGCCTCCACCATGTGGGCCATCAGACTGATGAAAACAGAGGTTTCCTATGCAAGATCCTCCCCTTTTCTACATGCCTGTGATAGGCTGATGGTCGTAGAGAAATGGGCGGAGCTTCCTCACATCCCTTCGTGTGTCCCATGTTCCCTCTGGGGGATCCTTCTGACTCTGCCAGTTCAGAATTGAAGCATGGAAGCCTCTTGCTCTGCTTGATGGATTAATGTTCCAGGTAGAGTCCCTGTTCAAGGTTGGCTGTCTCAGCAAATCAATGAAATCAAAGCCAACCACTCTTCACTCCCAATCCTCACCTGCAAAATGGAAGCTGAAGAGAATTGTGCAGGGATGCTAGAAGAGGTGGAGCACTATGAAGGGTTGGAAGGACTTGGCCAGAGGTCTTCAACCTTGGCTACTATAAGACTTGTGGACTTCAGTTCCCAGAATTTTCCAGCCAGCATGGCAGAGCTGGAGAGCAATCATCTTAGGGGCGACCACATGGGAGACTGGAGATTAGGGCAATTGACCACTGGAGCCAAAAGTCAAACAGCTGAGTGGTGGAGCCAAGAGCGGGAGAACGGATCCTCAGGTTGTGCAGCTGAGTGGCAGATGGAGGGAAGGCAGATGGACTGTCAGGTGGCGAAGGAAACCTAAGTGAATAGAACAAGTAGGCCAGATGGGCATTGAACAGGCCGGAAATTAACAGAGGATGGGACAAAGAAAACAGAGAGACGGGATCTGGAAATTGGAGCCCCATCAGGGGAATTCTGGAAGTTGAAGTCCACATGTCTTACAGTTGCCAAAGTTGGAGGACTCTTGCCAAGACAATGGCTTAGGTGTTGTTTAAAAAAACAGTGAATCTTCCAGTTCTGGGGAGGGAGTTTGGAAGCTGAACCCCATTCACACAAGAGAGTTAAATTCTTGGGGCTGAAGACACAAACCATACCTGCAGCTGAAGCTCTTATTCTTTTTCCTTCCTTCCCTTCCCCCTTACAGTGAATGTCACTCTGGATCCAGAAAAAGCCCATCTGGAGTACCTTGACATCTCCGAAGATCAAAAAAGTGTGAAACCAATTAAAGAAATAAATCCTTTCCGAAAAAGCATGAAATTTGAAAACCCGCCATATGTCCTTGGATGTCAGAAGTTCTCATCAGGGCGACATTTCTGGGAAGTTATTGTAGGAGATGGAGAAGGATGGGGTGTAGGGGTTGCCAGAGAGCCGCGGACCTTAATAGATATTGATGTGCAGAAAAGGCACTGGCAGATTGGGAGATGGGGAGGGAAATACATGGCCATCTCACCATCAAGACGCTCTGACCTGGTCCTGACTGAGAGACCCACGCGGATTCGCATCTGTCTCAACTGCAAAGAGGGGAAACTGACCTTTTTTGATGCCAAGACCGCAGCTCTGCTCCATACATTCTCAGACGCTTCCTTGGTTGGAGAGACCCTTTGGCCCTGTTTCTTTTTACACGAGGGCGCCTCCCCCGACACTCCCCTCAAAGAAGGGACATCCTTAGGCAAAACTTTGGAAAAATCCCTACTGTAGGCAAAGCCAACCACTCTTCACTCCCAATCCCATTACTCTCATCTGCAAGATGGAAGCTAAAGAGAATTGGGC
Source organism: Rhabdophis nuchalis (assembly GCA_039707465.1). Lineage (NCBI taxonomy): Eukaryota > Metazoa > Chordata > Lepidosauria > Squamata > Natricidae > Rhabdophis > Rhabdophis nuchalis. The sequence goes on along the minus strand of CM077646.1, from coordinate 31,945,828 downwards.
AGGGAGACTGGAAGAGGTGGAGCACTATGAAATCGTTGAAGGACTTGACCAGGAGTCTTCAATCTAATGGCTTTAAGGTGCCAGGCAAGGAAGAGGAAGACTCTGAGTTCAAATCCTGCTGTATCCATGAACGCCAGCTGGGTGACTGAGCCAATCATTCCCTCTCAGTACAATCCACCTCACATGACTGTTGTGGGGAAAATGAGAGTTGGGAGATGTGTTGGATATGTTTGCCTAAAGTTATTTGTAAAAATAATAAAGGCGAGATACAAATAAATAATAACGTGAGTGAAATTTAACTCTGATGTGTTGATTTTGATTGCTAAAGAGCCCTTCTGTGGAACACCTCAAAGCATCTTAAGAAATTGAAGATTGATAAGTTTCTGTTGGCAAAGGAGCAAATGAGGAATCCTAATGAACTTACCTACTGCAGGTAGTCCTCAATTTATAACCACAATGGAGCCCCAAATTTCTGCTTCCAAGTGGGACAGATGTTAAGTGAGCTTTGCCCCATTTTAAGTGCATTGTGGAGAAAGGGGAGAAGGGAACACAGAGGTGGAGGTTTCGGCAGGAAGGACGTATGAGTTTAGGGCTACAATCATAATAAGAATAATTCCTTGAATAATAATTCCTTGAAAATGAAATGAAGTTTCTCAGAGACCCACTTACAAATCACTGAAAGGGGTTGCAGAAATAGGAAAAAAATAAACGTCTTTGCTGAGAGGGATGGGTGAGAACTTTCTACACAACTTTGCTCCATTCTGTCCCATAAATGGACCTATTTTTTAAAAAAAGCATTTTCTCCTTTAACAATTGGCTGGCTGAATAATAATCGATGGTCAGTCTGTCCCATGGAAGTTTCTTTCTCCCCAGGTGTTTTCCATATCTTTCCCTCTAGCCAGGATACTTGGATCAGTAATTGATTGGGGGTCCCTCCCAAGAATATTTGCTTCTCCCCAGTTTTTAAACCCCCCCCCCCTCTTTTTAACGACTTGATTGGGCCAATAATAATTGATCGGGGATCCGTCCTGTGAATGTTTGCTTCTCTCTAATTTGTTCTTTTGTAGGAAGTTCTCAACTAGCCCTCTCCCAGAAAAATGAAATATCCTAGGAAACATTGAAAAGGCAGAATGTTTTATTTCCCTGGATGTGAAAAGGAAGAAGCATGTTTTAATTCCTGCAGCCTCCTGCCCCCACCGCCTCTGTCAATGTGCCATCAAAGCCTGGGCTAGTCCCTTTACATAATAAAGACTTTTCCCCTTCAGGTCCAGAGTCATGGGATTAAGGTAGGACTAGCCTTACCAAACCTGGACTCGTCCTAGAGAGTTGCCCCTTGCATGGCCCCATGGGAGCCTGACAACCAATCAAAGTACAGTTCTTACACAGGAGCAGGAAACAGATAGGTGGGGTTGAACAGTTGATAAAAAGCCCTGCAAGCCCCTTGCTCAGCCCTTCTCTTCGTCCCCCACCAACATTGAAGCATGTGATCGCCTTTCCAGTTCAGGACTCCAGCCATGTGATCCTGTCCACCATTAAACCATCTTTCCAAGCAGCTTCCATATCTCCAGTGCCCCTTTCCCCACTTGGAGCCGAACCCAGAAGGACATTGCTTTCATCACTTTCCAAAATACTCTCTTTTTCCTTTAAGAGGCCAGCGAAAATAACCGCAATAGCAACAATTCATCTCGGGCTTCTCTCCTGCGCAGAGTCCACAGGAGGTCACCTGATTTGCAGGAAAAGAAACGAAACTTAACTTTCTTTTTCCTTCTGGAGGCGGAGATGGCGGCCAAAGAGCCCTTGCAGGATTTCCTGGAAGAAGCCACCTGCTCCATTTGCCTGGACTTTTTCCAGGACCCCGTGCTCATCCCGGAATGCGGCCACAACTTCTGCCGGGACTGCCTTGCCCGCAGTTGGGAGACGTTGCAATCGGAGGCTTCCTGTCCCCAATGCAGGCAGACCTTCTCGCCCCGCAGCCTCCTCTCCAACAGGCAGCTGGCGCGGCTGCTGGAAGAGGCCAGGCGGTGCGGAGGGACTTGGGGCGAGGAAGGAGGGAGCTTCTGCCCGAAGCACCGGGAGTCTCTCAAGCTCTTTTGTAAGGACCACCAGACCCTGATCTGCGTTGTCTGCGACCGATCCAAAGAGCACGGGGGCCACTCGGTGATCCCTGCGGAGGAGGCTTTCCAGGAATACAAGGTAGGAGTCAGCCAGGAGGAATCGCTGCGGAGGGGCGTCCAGGTCCTTCCTGGCAATCCTTGGACTAATTTATTTGCTTCCTCTGTTGTATGCAAATTGGGTTTAGCGTGGTGCAGATCCAATCAGAACCAGATTGGAGATGTGGTTCAAGGAGCTTTTATTGAAGTACTTCATCAAAAGGGTCTCAGCAGCTAAAGGAACAAAGACCCCAAACTAAATACAAATACAAATTGCATACAGTTCAGATTAAGGAAATTAACACACTAAGAATCAATGGGTCTGTCTAGTTTAATGAAAAGAAGGAGGAGAGGTGACATGATAGCAGCCTTCCAATATCTCAGGGGTTGCCACAAAGAAGAGGGAGTCAAACTATTCTCCAAGGCACCTGAACAAGAAGCAATGGGTGGAAACTAATCAAGAAGAGAAGCAACTTAGAACTAAGGAGAAATTTCCCGCCAGTGAGAACAGTTAATCAGGGGAACAACTTGCCTCCAGAAGTTGTGAATGCTCCAACGCTGGAGGTTTTTAAGATGTTGGATAACTATTTGTCTGAAGTAGTGTAGGGTTTCCTTCTTAGGCAGGGGGTTGGACTAGAACAGAGGTCCCCAACCTTTTTTGCACCAGGGACCGGTTTCATTTTAAAGAAAGTTTTGCGGACTGGCTGAGTGACTCAGCAGTCATGTGACTGGGTGGGCGTGGCCAACTTGGAAAATGTGAAACTCACTTAACAATGGTCTTGGTTAACAACCAAACTTTTGGACTCAATTGTGGTCATAAGTTCTTTCTTTCTTTCTTTCTTTCTTTCTTTCTTTCTTTCTTTCTTTCTTTCTTTCTTTCTTTCTTTCTTTCTTTCTTTCTTTCTTTCTCTTTCTTTCTTTCCCTCTTTCTTTCTCTTTCTTTCTCTTTCCCTCTTTCTCTCTCTTTCTTTCTTTCCCCCTTTCCCTCTTTCTCTTTTTCTCTTTCCTTTCTCTCTCTCTCTTTCTTTCTTTCTTTCTCTTTCTTTCTCTTTCTCCCTCTCTCTCTTTCTCTCTCTTTTTTCTCTTTCCTTTCTGTCTCTCTTTCTTTCTCTTTCTCTCTGTCTTTCTTTCTCTCTCTTTCTTTCTTTCTCTCTCTCTCCCACTTTTTTCTTTCTTTCTTTTTCTTTCTCTCTCTCTCTCTGTCTCTCTCTCCTTCGTCTGCCCATCTATCACTATGTGTGTGTGTGTGTGTGTCTGTCTGTCTCGCATTCACGCACTTAATCACTCATTCTGTGTCTCTCTTTCTCTCCGTCCCTCTCTCTGTCTCTCTGTGTGTGTCTGTCACTCTCTGATTCCCCCCTCCCTCCCTGTCTCTCTCTGTGTCTGTGCCTCTCTCTGTCTGTCTGTCGTCGTCCCCGCCGTGCCCCCATCCCCCGCGGAGCCTCCTCAGCCCGGCTCACTCGCCTTAGCCTGCCCCAGCCGCCTGGCCGCCTGCCAGGAGCTGAGAAGCCTCCGTGTGTGTGTGTGTGTGTGTGTGTGTGTGTGTGTGTGTGGAACGGCAGCCCCTGGAAGACCACGAGTGGCCAGCATGCCGGCTGTGGAGGGAGGGAGGGGGAGGGAGGAAGGGAATCGGCATCGCCCAGGAGTCCAACCATCGAGAAGGGTGGAAGAGCCACACTCCAACGGCGCGAACAGCTCTCCCGCGCGCTCTGCCCAGGGGGCTGACCCCTCCTCCTCTCTGGCCCTGCGGCCCGGTGCCTACCAAGCCACGGACCGGCACCGGTCCGCGACCCGGGGGTTGGGGACCCCTGGACTAGAAGACCTCCCAGGTCTCTTTCAACTCTGCTATTCTATTCTATTCTATTCTATTCTATTCTACTTGATATATTGCATATTTTATGCTAATAAGATTTCTTATCAAAAGAGCTGGGTATTTTATTATTATAATAAGCTAGAAGTTACGAAAGGTTTCGTCTATGTGCCTTAGCTAGAATTCTTCTTATGAAATACTTTTTACTCGTAACTTTTTGTTGCTAGATAGTAGTGTCCCACCATTCATTACTGGTCTTATTACATTCATCTACAACTTTCTGTCTCCATCATTCCTTTAACAAACTTCTCTAATTCCAACCCCGAAACCTTCACCTTCTGTTCCTGTAATTTTTTGAAGACATATTTACATCTGTCTTCTTGCCATACAACCATTTTGTGACCGTTCAAAGTAACACCACCATTGAAAAAAGTGACATGACCATTTTCCACACTTATGACCATTGCAGCATTCTGTGGTCACATGATCAAAATTTGGACACTTGCCAACCATTAATGACGGTTGCATATAGCAATAGCACTAGCACTTAAACTTACATACCGCTTCACAGGGTTTTACAGCCCTCTAAGAGGTTTACAGAGTCAGTATATTGCTCCTAACAATCTGGGTCTGTCAGCCTCCGCTTTGCTGTTTGCTTCGGCTGCCATATGAAACGGGGAGGGAGGGGCTTTGCTATTAGGGTATGGGATTATATGGTGCAGGAGAGTGAATTGCAGAAAGGAGTACATTATCGCCATCTACTTCGCATACCAGTGGCTGGGGCCGTGCGGTGGTCAAGGTCAACGGTCTTGCATGCCATCCTGATGATGCTCCTTGAAGATGCAACCCACATGACACCTGAGGGGCTTGCGCATTGGACAATGGGGTGGGGGTTATTGGGAAAAGGGGGTTGGACATATATTGATATGTATGCTTTCGCACCTAAACGCTTCAGATCTTGCTTAGCATCTATGCTATTCATTTCATAACCAGTAAAAGTACTTTTAATTCCATCCAAAATGGAGTTGAGGGGTTTCTTGGTTATCATTCGAAGCAGACCTGACAGGATCCTTATTTTACCCATCTCTGAAGGATGAAAGGCTGAGTTCAACTTTGAGCCTGTGAGATTTGAACTGCCGAACTGCTGGCAGTCAGCTGAAGTAGCCTTGGCTCTTAATATATCTTCTAACTGGGCCTTCCGTCCAATGTAATTCTTTATAGAAAAGAAACTCAAAACTTGATATTTTCTCTTCAGAGGAAGGCGGAGGATTGCCTGAAGGCTCAGAAGGAGCAGAAAGAAAAAATGGCTACATACAAAAGAGACACAGAGAAAAAAGTGCAGGAGATGCTGGTAAGTATGGATCCAACGGTGAGGAGCTTCTGAGCCAATAGGAAGGATCTGCTATCTTTAATAATAGGCTGCCTATGTTTTAATACAAGTTCTGACTTAAAGAAAATTCAAGATAACCTGGGGAGATGTCACCATTCCCTGAATGAGTCACAGTTGGGTGAAGTGCATCTATCCCTTGAGCCGTGTTATATGCAATGGATTTGGCTTGTTCAATAAATTAATGCAAACTATATTTCATCTTATGGAAAACATTGCGAAGTCAAATATTTTTGTCTCTTTTATTGGAATCCCTGATTGCCAAGAAACGTTTCATGAGAGATCATTTAAACTGGAGCCTTTTTCTTTTCTTATTAGAAACCTTTCCCTCCTGTGTTTATTGGTGTCAAAAGAGCATTTTTTTCTCCCTTAAAAATTCCCCCTTTTCATTTCTGGATTCTTCAGGGATTCGCTTATTATAACAATAAAAATAATTACGTAAACATGATTAAAGTAAAATAAAAACATGCATTATGCTCTTTCTGTCGTCTTATTCTAGGAACTCATCAAAGAAGAGAGAAAAAATGTAGTGGCTGAATTCAGAGAGCTACAACGTTGGTTAGAAGGACAGGAGGAGCTTCTGTTGACTAGAATGGAAGAGACGGAGAAGGAGATTATGGCCAGAAAGGAGGAGGGTTTGGCCAAGCACATGGAGGATCTCTGCTCTCTTGACCATCTCATCCAGGAGATAGAAGAGAAGCTTCAGCAACCAGCCAGCAAACTCTTACAGGTCAGGCAGGAAGTGGAGATCATAGAATCCTAGGGCTGGAAGGGACCTTGGAGGTCTTCTAGTCCAATCCTTATACTATAGCCCTTTCTACTATCCTGAAAAAAATGGTTGTCCAATCTATTCTTGGAATCCTGCAGTGATGGACAAGTCAGAACTCTGGGAGGGAAGCTGTTCCAATGATTAATTGTTCTCACTGTGGGGAAAGTCTTCCTTATTTTAGGTTGGATCTCCTTCCACCCCTTGCTTCTTGTCCTGCCTGCAGGTGCTACAGAGGGTAAATCGATGCCCGTTTCCCTATGAGAGGCCTTCAAGTATTGGGAGATGACTGTCTCCCCTAAGCCTTCTCTTCCTGGGCTAAGCCTACAGAGTTTCCTTAGCCATTCATTGTACCTTTTGGCCTCCAGAGCCCTTTTCATCTTTATTCCTCCTCTCTGCATTCTTTCTAGAGCCTCTTTTTTTTGGGTATCATGGTTTACAGAGTGTTGTATAGAGTTTTGTCTCAATGATGACATGGAATAGACTACTTTATCCCTTCCACAGAATATTCTTTTTGACTCTCCTCTCCACCACCCTAAAATTTATTTGAAATTATAATAAAAAAGTACAACTGAAAATAAAGAAAATAGGGAAATGGAGAAGGTGTCAGGGTTCGCTTCTTCGAATACTCAAGAAAGACCACACTTAAACATGTTTCAAGATGATTAAGGTTACTTTTACTGAATACAGAAGAACAGCAAACGAAGGTCAAGCAGGAAGTGACTAGTTTAGGCGCGAAGCCAGGGGTGGGTTTCTGGGGGTTCGCCTGGGATCGGGCGAACCCTTTCGTAAAATTTCCGGATCCCGAGCGATCCCTTTGGATCGTGGACCCGGAAGTAAGTCGCCGCTGCTAACTGCTGCTCCCAGCTGGGGCGGGCAGGCAGGAAAGCAAGCAAGGCGACTGCGCTGTCTTCTTTTTCCCTCAGCGAAGCGCCGCCTCCTCCTCGCCCATGCTTCGCTGAGAGAAAAAGAAGACAGCCAGGCCGGCTCTCCGAAGGGGTCCTCCTTTCCCCTTCTCCATGGGGGTGGGTGGTGGGGGTGGGCCGCTCACCTCGTCGCCCCACAACCTGCTGCCGCTGCTGCCGTGACAACTCCGAAGAGCAGCCAGGAGCCGCAGGCCAAAAAAAAAGAAAGCACACACACACACACACAACCTACTTCAGGCGGCGGGAAACACGCAAGGAGAATCCACTCCCAGCTGTCTTCTTTTTCCTTCTGCGAAGGGTACTGGTCGCTGGCAAAGCGGGAGGCTCGGGAAGGCGGCGGGAGCGCCTTTCCCCCCCCCCTTCCCTTTGCTCAGCCACCTCTTCCCCCCTACGCCTAGCCGCGAGTGGATTCTCCTTGCGTGTTTCCCGCCGCCTGAAGTAGGTTGTGTGTGTGTGTGTGCCGCCTTCCCGAGCCTCCCGCTTTGCCAGCGGCCAGTACCCTTCGCAGAGGGAAAAAGAAGACAGCCGCGAGTGGATTCTCCTTGCGTGTTTCCCGCCGCGGGTAAGGAAAGTTGCTGCGCGCCCCAAAAATCCTCTGGCCCGCTGGCCGCGGTTGCTCGCTCGCTCGCTCGCTCGCTCACCCATCGGACGCCAGGTTCCTTCGTCCGGTGGATGGGTGAGAGAGAGAGTAAATACAGCCAGCGGGTTCTCTGGCTCTCTGGTTCCCCCCTCCCTCCCTGTCTCTCTGTGTGTCTGTCTCCCCTCCCCCCCAAACCTCCTCAGCTCCTGGAAGTAGCCTGACCGGCTACTCTCGCTCTCTCTCTCACCCATCCACCGGACGAAGGAACCTGGTGTCCGATGGGTGAGCAAGCGAGCGAGCAAAGGCTTTTGAAGCAAAGGCTTCAAAGGCTGCCGGCTAGGAACAGCGCGCTACGCTGCGCGAACCCCCGCCCCACCCCCTGCCAGTCGCGCTAACAGGGAAAGTTTTGCCGCGACTGGGGGGGGGGGGGTTCGCACAGCGTAGCGCGCTGTTCCTAGCCGGCAGCCTTTGAAGCCTTTGCTTCAAAAGCCTTTGCTCGCTCGCTTGCTCACCCATCGGACACCAGGTTCCTTCGTCCGGTGGATGGGTGAGAGAGGCTGAGGAGGCTTGGGTGGGTGGGGGGAGACAGACAGAGAGAGAGAGGCACAGACACACAGAGAGACAGGGAGGGAGGGGGGAACCAGAGAGTGACAGACACACACAGAGAGACAGAGAGTGGGAGGGAGAGAAAGATAGACAGACAGAGAGAAAGAGAGAAAAAGAAAGAGAGACAGAAAGGAAAGAAAGAGAAAAAAGAGAGAGAAAGAGAGAAAGAAAAGAGACAGAAAGAGAGAAAGAGAAAGAAAGAGAGAGAGAGAAAGAGAGAAAGAAAGACAGAAGGAAAGAAAGAAAAAGAAAGAGAGAGAGAGAGAGAGAGAGAGAGAGAACTTATGACCACAATTAAGCCCAAAAGTTTGGTTGCTAACCAAGACCATTGTTAAGTGAATTTCACATTTTCCAAATTGGCCACTCCCACCCGGTCACATGGCTGGCAAGCCACTCCTACCCGGTCACATGGCCGGCAAGCCACTCCCACAAAGCAGGCCACACCCACAGAACCTGTTCCAAAAATTTTGAAACCCACCCCTGCGCGAAGCGTGTATATCAAAGCTTAAGCCAACCCCAATAACCCATGCCCTCCACAACAGTGTCCAATGCAGATTCCTCCAGGGCATCAGGTGGGCCTCACGTCCAACGCCATGTTCAGAATGGAATGTGATATCATTAGGTTGGAGATAACACCGGCCCATATCATCTTCCACCAGCACACATAGTTAACCCCATAACCCCACCCTCCCCGTTTCTATGGCAGCCAAGCATGCAGCAAAGCGAAGGCTGACAGAAGGATAAGAATGGGAAAGAAGTGTAGGATAAAGGGTGGGGGGGAAGCATTGATTTTCAACCTTTTTTAGCACAGTGTATAATACAAAATAAAATTACAGACTCAACTTTTTACTTTCACATCTTTAGTAATTATTAGCTTGAAGCACGCAAGTCTTTTTTTTTTATTGAAAAAGTTTTACAAAAACATACTTTCCCCCTTTCCCCCCCTCCCCATACATGTAAAATAAATAAAATACAAGTACTGTACCCCCCCCCTTATCCCAACCCTCATAATATGAATTACTCACAAAATAATATTATCCAGTTATCCCCATCTTCTAAACTAATTATGCAAATATATTTCCCTCCCCTGACCGCCCTAACCCTCCCCCACCTCCCAATCCAACCCACCCCCCTGACTTCCACTATACACCACTCTAATAATTCCAAACAACCCAGATATTATCTTCTAAGTCATATAACCTAACACATTGTAGAACTTAAACCATATATCCTAACTCAAATTTGCATCCTTCCTGGTTCAAAAGGTTTGTTATTTTTCCCCCTCTCCATTTGCTTAATTGCCCACTTAACAACACAAAAGATGTAAAGATTGCTCTGGTATTTGAAAAGAGCAAAGTTACGTTCTCTTTACATAAAGGAAGCAGAGGTGGTATAGAAAGATTTTAGATCCTATCACAGGAAGGATGCAGTGGATTGCAGGCATATATCTCCACGACAATATAAGATGCTAGAACATAACAGATAGCAAGTTTCTAGTTAAATGCAGCAAATATGTGAAGTAATTATTAGCCATATCTATAAAAACAAATTAGTCTAATAAGCAAAGTCAAGCATGAAGAGTTCTTTTTATTTTCCCCGAACAAAAAGTTCAGAAGCAGTTTCTAAGTAGAAGCAAACCTTCATATCTAATGAAAGCAGTCACGTTTTCCATCCATTCTTCTGGGTGGTATGAAGAGTAGAGGTAATCCTTGACTTATGACCACAATTTAGCCAGAAATTTCTATTGCTACTTTCTTGCCACTTGTTAAGTGAATCACTGCAGTGGTTAAGTTGCTAACACGGTTATTAAAATAATACAGCTTCCCCATTGATATTGCTTGGCAGAAGGTCACAAATTATGGTCACATGATCATACCTGGACATTACAACCAACATAAATATGAATCAGTTTCCAGGTGACTGCATTTTGATCATGTGACCATGGGGATGCTGCAACAGTCTTTAAGTGTGAAAAATGGTCATAAGTCAGTATTTTCAGTGCTGTTGTAACTTTGAACGGTCACTAAATGAATTGTTGAAAGTCAAGGACTACCTATAATGGCTAATGTTAGGGATACATAATGTAATTCAGAAAAAGCAGGACATGCGAAAAGCAAGAATTCGAAGTTCTGGTCACTGTCTCTCTCTATATTTTTCACAATTTAAGGTTCCTATTAACCTATTTGAGGATGTGGTGGTGGGTGTTCTTTGTAGGGTCTCCCCCTCCCCTTAATCTCCAGGGCAAGGAGAAACCCAACACTGATGACCTTCTACAAAGTATTATAACCGCTTGGATTTTCCAAAGTGCCTCGATTCTGGAAGCATAAATGCAGGGGATTTTTTTATCCCATTGATGCACTATTTTGTTTTTCAAATAGTCTGCTCTTTTTGCTATTGTGTTTGTTTGCGTGTGTGTGTGCATTTAATTTTCTGCATAGGAAATGCCTCCTATTAGTGCTTCGTCTCTTTATTTTTTAGGACATTGGAGGCCTCTTGAAGAAGTAAGTAAATCCACCCTTTTCTTTATAGTCTTAGAGGTCAGCCGCTCCTCCAGCAGTTTTCCTATTTTGGAAAGTTCTGTTTCTATTTAGCAGTATTTGAATGTGAAGACAATGCACTGTATTTTCAGGGCTTTTTAGATATTTCCTCAGACAACAGGAGCATAATTATTCAATATTTGATATAATCAATTATTATGATTGCTTGCACACTCAGCGAGATATTTAGATTGAATTTGGCCTTTTTATCCACCGATTGAGTCCTTCCCAAGAAGAGACAGATGTTTGATGGTTTTAAAGGTATCATTGTAGGATGTGAGGTGTTCCAAGTAATGCAACTATCATAAATACATGCCGTTTGCCAGTTTTTTTGAAAGCCATTGTAACTGGTCGCTAACAAATAGTCATAAACTGAGGGTTACTTGTAACTGCATTCATCTCTATTCAATTTCATTTGCATCACTTTTAATCCATCAAGATCAGTTTGTGTGTAATACCCATCTTTTAGATTGATTACTTATCTCTGGGTCCTTTTTAGGAGAAGGGCGGGTTATAAATTTAATAAAATAAATAAAAATAAAATAAAATAAATCTCACCCATGTTAGCCATTTTCAAATTTGGTAAAATACAATCCATTATTTTTTTCCAAGGGATCCACAATAATTGTAAAGTGCAGGGAGTTGAAAACTGAAGTGGCCACTACTAGATCTCTTGTTTAACTTGATGAAGGTGGATGAGTGCAGTTTTGGGCCAGGATCCACTGGGTCACCATAGTGCCCATATTTAGCTAGCTAGAGACGTGACTGAAGCCTGGGAAACAGGGCCCTTATCAGTCAACAGGAGTGCTGATTTAGCACCAGTTTACCAGGTACTTAGGATCTGAGGACCGAGCAATACAAAAAAAATGACAATGATTTAATAGCTGGGCATCAACACCTCACTTAACAATTAAAAGCAACAGACAACCAGGCACCACATAAATACAATGTCTAGAACAGCCCAGGGCACACATTCTGGAGAGAGAGGGAGAGGGAGATAGAGAGTATTTCAAAAGAAACCTTAAGTAGAATGGAAACCATTAAATTCAAAGCATCTTCTGAATCCCCTTAGACAATGCGAGTAGAATTAAAGCAGTAGACACCCCTCCCATTAGTTAGAATGCAGATTTTAGCCAACACACGTGTGAAGATGCTTCCTTTGCCAACTGCCTTGAGAACCGAATAAACATTCCCATTCCCATGGCTATCTTCCATTAGACATTAAAGTGAAACGTCCCACATGACCATCATAAACATTCCCCCAAGAGGTGAGGGGATCTCAAGGCACTTCAGTGTTGGGAAACTAGTTGTAAGATATCAGTTGTCACAGGCACTGCTAATAAATCGACTGCAAGCCCCCCCCTCCCTCCAATTGAATGGTAGTATCACTTTCAGGGAACTGACAAAACCTCTGGTCCCAGTGACCAACTCTGATTGGATCTTGGAGCCCACCAATCCTTAACCACCACCTGACGTTTTAGAAAGCTGCTTCCATTGGCAGGGATGCCATGGGGCCCATATCTGAATAGCTATACAGAGAAATGACTGAAGCCTGGGAAACAGGGGCCCTTGTCAGTCAATATGAGTGCTGATTTACCACCAGTTTACCAGGAGCCGAAGATGGGGCAACATAAAATGACAATCAATGAACTGGCCAACCCCACTTAACAAGTAAAGGCTACACACAACCAGGCATCACAAAGCTTCTTCCATCGGCAGGGTGCTATATGATGTTCTTTTGTCTTGCCAGGTACCAGGCTAAGGAAACGCATGAGAATCTGGTGGATTTACTTCTAGAGCCGAAATGGACAATCTGGAATCACAGTGATATGACTGTGCTTCTGAAAAATGCCATGAAAAAACTGAGAGGTAAAAAACAGCCATTGAGGTTTTATACTGGATGGTATTTTGATTCCAGAGCATCCAAGAAAGATTCTGGGTCCATGCCAATGGTTCAAAGAGAGATCAATTTCAGGATCAGTGGAAGAGACACCCTCATTTCTTTGTGGAAAGGCCTTGTGTCTTGGCACCAACAGGGATTTTCTGGTTTCTCTCGTTAAAGATGTGCTACCTAAAACTGGGAACCATTAGCTACTCATAGTTGACCATTTACAGGTGGTCCTCGACTTACCACTTCATTTAGTGACCATTCAAATTTAGAACGGCACTGAAAAAAGTGACATGACCATTTCCCACACTTTATGATGAGCAGCATCCCTATGGTCATCTGATTTACATTCAGATGCTGGACAATTGGTTCATATTTATCACGGTTGCAGTTTCCCAGGGTCATGTGATCGTCTTTTGCGATATCCTGGCAAGCAAAGTCAACGGGGGAGCCAGATTCACTTAACAACCAGGTTTCCAATTTAACAACTGCAGTGATTCACTTACCAAATGTGAAAAAAAAATGTCATAAAATGGGGTAAAACGCATTTAACAACTTTCTCACTTAGCAACATCAATTCTGGGCTCAGTTGTGGTTCTACGTCTCTGTACATGTCCACATGACCTGTGCCTGCTGCCCCACGCATGCCCCACGACTTTCTTGGAGACTGGGGAGGGCAAAAATAGCCTCCCCCAACCCCCTGGAGGCTGAAAACAGTCTCCCAGAGCCTCCGGGCAAGCCCTGTACTTATCTGGCATTGCGTGGAGACTCCTGGGAAGGGAAACACAGAATGCCTGGGCCAGCTGAAAATCAGCTGATCAGCATGTACATATGTGCTGGAGCCAAGCCATAGGTTCGCCATCATGGGTATATAGTCATTGGTGAAGATCTATCTATCTATCTATCTATCTATCTATCTATCTATCTATCTATCTATCTATCTATCTATCTATCTATCTATCTATCTATCTATCTATCTATCTATCTATCTATCTATCTATCTATCTATCTATCTATCTATCTATCTATCTATCTATCTATCTATCTATCTATCTATCTATCTATCTATCTATCTATCTATCTATCTATCTATCTATCTATCCATCCATCCATCCATCCATCCATCCATCCATCCATCCATCCATCCATCCATCCATCCATCCATCCATCCATCCATCCATCCATCCATCCATCCATCCATCCATCCATCCATCCATATACATATACATATACATATACATATACATATACATATACATATACATATACATATACATATACATATACATATACATATACATATACATATACATGCATACATGCATACATGCATTCATGCATATATGTATATCAACACACACACACACACACACAAACACATGGATATATACATATACACATACACCCCCACACCCCCAATGACATTCTGGCTTGTAGCTTATTTCTTATTTCCTGATTTGAGTTCAAGAAAAGGAAATCAAGCTATTTGTAGGGAGGCCCTTTGGTTGCTCTAATTCCAGTGATGAGATGCTGAATCCCTCTTATTTTCTTCCCCAGATACTCTGAAAAGTGGACTTCATCTACAGAAAGGTAAATATTATAAGAATGCATAAGAATCTCAGTCACTTGCTGTTTTAAGCTCTGATGCCAGAAATATAATAGAGAGACAATGAAAAAAGTATAAGATTAGATACCTTAAAGATTATGAAGTAATCTTATAAACTTAACCTAGATCAGTGATGGTGAATCTTTTTTGCCTTGGGTGCCAAAAGCCTGTGCGCCCACGCTATTGCGCCCACCCATGTGCCCACTCCCAGAATTTAACGCCCCCTTGCTCCGTGCTGGGCAGGGAACAGCAACATACAAGGTGTTGCTGACAGGGCAACGCCTCGTGTGCCCTCAGAAATGGCTCTGTGTGCCACCTGTGGCATGCATGCCATAGGTCCGCCATCACGGACCTAGATAGTCGAAGTCAATCTTGGTGTAGAATGAAATATCAGGACAAATGGGAAAATTTGGGCTGGTATTGAAGAGTGTAGAATCCTATTAATTTTACTGCCTGACTATAAGTTGGCGAGAGACGAGGTCTTTGGGAGCAGCGAAATTAGATCCTTTGGGTCCAAAGCATTTAGCAAAGTTGGGGCATCAGGGTTGCCTCCATCATGTGGGCCATCAAAACGGATGAAAGCAGAGGTTTCCTATGCAAGATTCCCCGCTCCCCTCTTTGTACATGCTTATGATAGTCTGATCCTCGTAGTGCATGGGTTTCAAAGTCAATCGGGTCATGTGACGTATAGCAATGTTTTTTTCCTTTGGGAAGACATGATGGGGGTGGCCTCCACATGGCATGTCCGGCCCACAGGCTGTCAGTTTGACAAGCCTGTTGTAGGGAAAAGGGAAGAACTTCCTCACATTCCATCATGTGCCCCAAGTTACCTCTGGGCGCCATCCCTGTGACTCCGCCAGTTCAGAATTGAAACATGGCAGCCTCTTGTCCCCCTGGTCTCTGGATTAAAGCTCCAGTTTCTGCTCCCACTTTGGTCCTCCCAGGAACTCGCTGAAGGCAGAGCCAACCACTCTTCACTCCCAACTCAATTCTTCTCACCTGCAAGATGGAAGCTAAGGGGAATTGTGCAGGGATGCTAGAAGGGGGTGACGCACTATAAAGGAAACTAGGCAATGCTTAGGTGCTGTTGAAATAAGCAGTGAACCTTCCATTCCTGGAGGGAGTGATTAGAAACTGAACTCAGAGAGGAGGCTGCAGGGCAGTGGTGAGTTTCAAATATTTTTAGAACCTCTTCTGTAGGAGTGGCCTGCTTTGTGGGAGTGGTTTGCCGGCCATGTGACTGAGTGGGAGTGGCGTAGCAGTCATGTGACTGGGTGGGCATGACCAACTTGTAAAATGTGTTGAAACTCACTTAACGCTCTTGCCTAGCAACCAAAATGTTGGCTCAGAAACTCTGGCATTTGAAGCATGCAAGTCTTAAAGCTGTCAAGTTACAAGACTCTCGCACCCCTAACCCTTTAGAAAAAAATAATCCCAGGGGTGTTCAAACTTGACAGCTTTTAGACTTGTGGACTTCAACTCCCAGAATTCCTCCTCTTGCTCTTCATCTTGATGATGGGCGGATGGGCGGGGGGAGGGAGCTGGAACCAGTTCTAAATGGCACTGTAGATTTGTGGAACCTCTTCAAATAGAAGAGGTTAGAACTGGCAGGAACTCCACCCCTGCTGCAGGTTTGATATCTTGGTGACGATAAACCAGGTCTGCAGCTGAAGCTCTTGCTCTTCCTAAGTGAATTGAATGAGAAGGCCAGAGGGGCACTGAAGAGGCTGGAAGTTAACAGAGGATGGGATTAAGACAGTGGAAGAGCCCAAGTGCTTGGAGAAAAGGGAGCAGAGGGGACCTGGAGATTAGCCGCCCCATCAGGGGAATTCTGAGAGTTGAAGCCCACAAGTCTTACAGTTGCCAAAGTTGGAGGACTCTTGACCAGACAATGGCTTAGGTGTTGTTTAAAAAACAACAGTGAGTCTTCCAGTCCTGGAGGGGGTGTTTGGAAGCTGAACTCCATAGAGGCCGTAAAGATTAAATTCTTGGGGGTGAAGACACAAACTAGGCATCAAGCTGAAGCTCTTATTCTTCTCCTTCCTTCCTTCCCTTCCCCCTTACAGTGAATGTCACTCTGGATCCAAACACAGCCCATCCTGACCGCCTGGACATCTCCGACGATCGAAAAAGCGTCAAAGGACTTAAGCTAGTTAAAGCAATATATCTTGTGCCAGACCCCGTGAGATTTATGTGCAATCCTTACGTCCTGGGCTGTCAGAGGTTCTCAACAGGGAGACATTTCTGGGAAGTTACGGTAGGAGATACAACAGGATGGGGTGTAGGGGTTGCCAAAAAGCAACCGAACGTAATAAATGTTGATGGGCAGACGAGGCACTGGCAGGTTAGGAAATGGAGAGGGAAATACACGATCTTCTCTCCCTCAGCACGCTCGGAACTGGTCCTGAGTGAGGAGCCCACGAGGATCCGCATCTCTCTCAACTGCGAAGGGGGACAAGTGAGCTTCTTCGATGCCACGACTGCAGCTCTGCTCCATACGTTCTGGGACCCTTCGTTGGTTGGAGAGAGCCTTCTGCCCTGTTTCTATTTGGATGATGGTGCCTGCCTGACACTCCCCTAAAAGAGGGGACATCCATAGATCAAACTTTGGAAACTTTGGCAGGCTTCAAAGCAAAGGATCCTTAGCTTTTTGCTGCTATACTTTAGCAATAGCCCTTAGACTTACATACCACTTCATAGTGTTTTACGGCCCTCTCCAAGTGGTTTACAGAGTCAACCTATTGCCCTCAACAATGTGGGTCCTCATTTTACTCACCTCGGAAGGATGGAAGGCTGAGTCAACCTTGAGCTTGGTGAGATTTGAACTGCAGCTAGCAGTCAAGTGAAGTAGCCTGCAGTGCTGCACTCTAACCACTGCGCCACCAAAGAATGCGGGGGTAAGAGTCCTCTCTCCGAAGGAGTGCTGGAACAACAAATGTTTGGGGAACGGGCTGAAATGCTGGAGTTGGAGGACCACACCGAGACTCTTGGACAGCTGTGCGGATTGTGAATTATTGACTTTAATGCACTCAACTCTTTGAAAAGAAGAATAGAGGGGGGAGTTGCCAGAAACTCCCCCTCGGAATTAAGCAGTATTTTAAAACACCCACCGGGATCGGGGAGGAGGAGAAAGTGAAACATCCGAACTAATATTAAAGAAAGGGAAATGTATTACCATATTTGGAGTTGCTAAAGAAATTGTATCCGACCTTTGCTACAGTTAAAATGAAACTTTCACTGATTCTTCACTGCCACTAACGGGGCGGAAAGATGGCGCTTCTTTGTTCCCAGCAATAAACATTCTTTGACTTGAGAACATTCCTTCACTTTTACAAGATCAAAGCCACCCAAGCGGCTCTCGGTGTTTCTCCCATTGCGAGCCTTTTTACTCTTTTTTTTTTTTAGATGGATTGGATGATACAATTGTTTCTCTGGATTTTAAACAGTACAAAATTTTGAACTTTGATACAGACTTTTCCTTCTCTCGGACTTCACTGACTGCCTGCCCTTCGACGCCATCTTTTGTCACAAGAACTTAAAACTTTAACAATGACAGCGAGAAAGCCTCCGATGGGGAAATCACTCTCCGCTTCACCTACAAAGGCCAGCCCATCCCTACTGCAGGCAAAAATTTCTACAATGCTCCAGAAAGAATCATCAGGAGAGGACACTCCACCAACAATAGAGGAGATGCTGCAAAGCATAATGAAGGAAATAAGAGAGATCCGGAAAGACAATATAAGCACAAAATTGGAATTACTGGAGGCACAAAGAGCTATAACAGAGGGAGGGAGGGGCAGTCAACCCTGACATGGAAGCTCTAAAATATTTGTTAAATATTTATTAAATACCCTATACACCCCTTTCCTATTATAAAATTGTAAAATCAATAAAAATTGTTATACAAAAAAAAAAAGGTCAGCAGTTCGGTGGTTCGAATCCCTAGTGCTGCATAATGGAGTGAGCGCCCGTTACTTGTCCCAGCTTCTGCCAACCTAGCAGTTGAAAAGCATATAAAAATGCAAGTAGAAAAATAGGGACTACCTTTGTTGGGAAAGTAGCAGTGTTCCGTGCGCCTTCGGTGTTTAGTCATGCAGGCCACATGACCACGGAGATGTCTTTGGGCAGCGCTGGTGCTTCGGCTTTGAAATGGAGATGAGCACCACCTCCTAGATTCAGGAACAACTAGCACAGATTTGTGAGGGGAACCTTTACCTTAAGCAAAAAGTAAAAAGTTTTCCTGTGGGAAACAAGATCATTCTAACAGGTGCCGGAGAGAGAGGAAGACTCGATTGGACAATGTGACCAATGATTTGGGGAAAGGGGGAACCTTCACTTTTTTAATTAGGTGAAAACCGTGGGAACTTTCAGAGATGGTTTTCGCCCAGTTGTGCCAATATGTTGTATCCAATAAAACTGTTCTTTGAGGATCTACCTGCTTTGGAATTCTGCTTTCAATGGGTGTATTACTTGGAATGCTGGCACAAGGATTGCTTAGGTCAGTGATGGCGAACCTTTTAGGGATCGAGTGCCCAAACCAGAATATATGTATATGTGCATATGCGCCAGAGCACCGGAAACCTGAAGACCAGCTGGGCGATGCGCATGTGTGTGCCAGCCAGCTGGTCTTCGGGTTTATGGCACGTGCGTGTGCACCGGCCAGCTGGTCTTCACCCAGTACCTGAGCACTGGAAACCCGAAGGACTAGCTGGTTGGTTGGTGCATGCCTATTTTTTGCCCATTTGGGGGGCAGTTTTTCAGGCTGTTCAGCCTGTTTTCAGGCCATATTTGGTCATTGTCAAGCTGTTTTGGGGCCACAGCCTGAAAATGGCTCCCAAATAACCTGAAAATGGCTCGAAAATGGCCCATTTTGAGGTGTTTTCAGGCACTCCAGCACCTGTGAAGACCAGCTGGCTGGCATGCCAGAAACCAGAAGAGCAGCTGACGATGTCACGTGTGCCCATAGAGAAAGCTTTGCCTGCCATAGGTTTGCCATCACGGATGTAGGTTCTCACAATCTTTCCCTGCTTTTCTCCCTCTTCCCTCACCACTTTTTTCTATTTCCTTTGAAATATACACATAATTGTCAATTCGAATAAACCCTAGTAGGGTTTTAGGAAGTATTAGACTCGATATAAGCGGTTTGAAAGCACGTAAAATATGCAAGTACAAAAATAGGGTCCGTGCGCCTTCGGAGTTTAGTCATGCTGGTCACATGACCATGAGGACGTCTTCGGACAGCACTGGCTCTTCAGCTTTTGGAACGGAGATGAACACCGCCCCCTAGAGTTGGGAATGACTAGCACATATATGTGAGGGGAACCTTTACCTGAAGCTTTATAGGCTCCTAGTTTTTTTTTTTAAAAAAAACAACAAATTCTAGTACTGCTTTGTCTTTTTATACTTAACTGTTTACAACATTCAAATTATTGACTGTAACACTGATTCTAAGTTTACATGTTCCCTGTGGATTTTATTTCCTTCCTGTGCAATTTTATGTCAATAAATTTATTTTTACTTTATTGTATTCTGCCAATCTGATCTGTTATTTCTATTTTAGAGTGATGATAAAACAATCATTGATTATTCAGTGCAACACCCAGAAACAAGATGCACAGTAGACAAAGACAAAACATACCATCTGTTATAATGATAGGAGAAGTGAGAGTTAAGTGGGTCACCTGGCTCAAGCCTGAATTCAAATTGAAATTGTTAATAGAATTGTAAAAAAAGAAATACATTATTAAGTAAATACATTATTTGACAATTTAGATTGACTAGCTCAAAGTCACCTAGCTGGCTTTCATGTCTAAGGCAGGACTTGAACTCACAGTCTTCCTTTTCCTAGCCTGGTGCCTTAGCCCCTAGATCAAAATGGATCTGACACTCATCTCAATACCAAAGTCACTTTTGGAGTGTCTTCGATTATTGACCCCTGGTGACTGCCTAGATGAATCTCCCTGTACTTTTCTTGGCAAGGTTTCAGGAGTGGCTTGCCATTGCCTGCTTCCTAGGGTTGAGCGAAAGTGACTGGTCCAAAGTCACCCAGCTGGGTTTATGCCTAAGGCAGGATTAGAACTCATGGTGTCTAGCTTGATTTCTTAACTACCACACTAGACTGGCTTCTTCTTTTATGGTTACTTAATAAAAGGCAGTGGTTCAAAGCAAGAGGGGGGAAAGCGTTAACTACTGTACCATCACCGACCTCTGCCTCTTCCGCCAGTGTTTAAAAACACACCTGTTTCTTCAAGCCGGCCTAACATAGCCTCAGCTGTGACTAGTATTAGATAGTTTTAAAATGGGGGGTTTTAATTGGTTTTAGCGCAGGTTTTTGTTATTTAATAGTTTTTAAATTTGTGTATTTTGTATTACTTTTGTATGTTATTTTAAATTCCTGTGCGCCGCCCTGGGTCCTTCTGGAGAAAGGCGGGATACAAATTGAATAAAATCTAAATCTAATTCTCTCCCAGTCCAAACCCACCTCACAGGATTGTTGTGGGCAAAAGTGGAGGAGGAAGATGTGTTGGATATGTTTTGCCGCCTTGAACTTTTTGTAAAAACAATAAAGCAGGATACACATGAACAAAGTTAGCTAAACTTAACTCTGAAATGATGACCTGTAATGCTAATGAAAATGGAACATCTCAAACGGGTGAGTTCCTGCCAGTCCTAACCTCTTCTATAGAAGAGGTTCCACAAATCTACAGTGCCGTTGAGCACCGGTTCCAGGTCCCTCCCCCCGCCCGTCCGCTTCATCAAGATGAAGAGCGAGAGGAGGGATTCTGGGAGTGGAAGTCCACAAGTCTTAAGGGTGTCAAGTTTGAAGACCCTTGGGGTTTTTTTTCTAAAGGGTTAGGGGTGCAAGGGTCCTGTAACTTGACAGCTTTAAGACTTGCATGCTTCAAATGCCAGAGTTTTTGAGCCAACATTTTGGTTGCTAAGCAAGAGCGTTGTTAAGTGAGTTTCACCACATTTTATAAGTGGGCCATGCCCACCCAGTCACATGGCCAGCAAGTCACTCCCACAAAGCAGGGCACACCTACAGAAGAGGTTCTAAAACCCACCACTGGTATAAACATAAATATGAGCACAGTAAATAGGTAGGAATAAATGGAGACAGTAGGTCAGTGGTTCGCTTACAGAATGGGGTGAGGTCAACAGTAAACACTTTAAGGTTAAAGTTGTGGGAGCTTGGGGATGCAAAAACAATCATTTTCGAGCGTTTCCTGATCCATTTCCTGATTGGATAGCTGGGAAGGAGGCAGTCCGGGCAGTTCTTTGCTCTCCAGGATATTCCTATAAAAAAGTTTAATTTCCCCTTCATCTCTGAGACATCCCATCAATTACAGCATTCGATTTGGGCTTTTATCAAGGGCTTCTTACTGTCTGTTTCATTCCAGGTTTACCCTCTCTGGTCTCATAAATGTTTTCTTCTTCCTATTTTTTTTAAAGCATTTCCCCCTTTAACTAGCTGGTTGGATCAATTATAATTGTTTGGCAATCGGTCCCATGGATGGTTCTTTCTTCCGAGGATTTTTCAATATCATTCCCTTTAAGGAGGGGACTGGATGATGGCCTTTTTATCTTTCCCTTTAGCAAGTGGGGTGTGGGATGGGGGGATGAAGGTGTTTTTATAATTTGCAGACTTCAACTCCCAAAATTCCGGAGCCAGTTGTCTCACGGATTCTAGGAGTTGAAGTCACTCAATCAATCAGCCAACCAATCAGAATAGAGCTGGAAGGCGCTTTGGAGGTCTTCTAGTCTAGCCCCCTGCTCAAACAGGAGACTGTTTGGATCAATGATTGATTGGGAGGGGCGGCATCCCGTGAATTTTGGCTTCTTCCCAATGTTTAAAAACTTTCCCCCCCTCTTTAACAAGATGCTGGGATCAACTGTAATAGATTCGGGCTTCGTCCCAGCGATGTTTGCTTCTCTCCATTTTAAAAAACATGTTTCCCTTTAACAAGCTGGTTGGGCCAGCAATAATAGGGTTTAATGAGGGGTCCGTCCCGTGAATCTTTGCTCCTCCCCAATTTTTTCTTAAAATATTGTACTTTTTAAAAAAGTCAGCGAAGATGACCGCAAAAGCAACAAGAAATTACCTCGGTTTCCTGGCTGGCCGGAGCTCAAAGATGGTCACCTGATTTAGAGGAAAAGAAGCGAACAACTTTCTCTTTCTTTATCCTGGCCGAGGGAGGCGACGATGGCAACCGAAGCGCCCTTGCAAGGTTTCCTGGAAGAAGCCACCTGCTCCATTTGCCTGGACTTTTTCCAGGACCCCGTGCTCATCCCAGAGTGCGGCCACAACTTCTGCCGGGGCTGCCTGACCCGCAGTTGGGGAGTGTCGGAATTGGAGGCTTCCTGCCCCCAATGCAGGCAGACCTTCGCGTTCCGCAGCCTCTTCCCCAACAGGCAGCTGGCGCGGGTGCTGGAAGAGGCCAGGCGATGCAGCGGCCAACCGGGCGAGGAAGAAGGGAGCTTCTGCCCGAAACACCGGGAGCTCCTCAAGCTCTTTTGTAAGGACCACCAGACCTCCACCTGCGTTGTCTGCGACTGATCCAAAGAGCACAGGGGCCACTCGGTGATCCCTACGGAGGAGGCTTACCAGGAATACCAGGTAGGAGTCAGTCAGGAGGAATCGCTGCGGAGGGGCGTCCAGATCCTTGGTCTTCCTGGCCATCCTGAGATCACTTTACTTGCTTCCTCTGTGGTCCGCAAACTGGGTTTAGCCTGGCACAGATGCCCATCAGAACCAGACAGGAGAGGTGGTTCAAGTGACTTTTCTTGAAGTACTTCAGCCGAGCCGCGGAGGGCTGCACCGAGCTGCGAGAAGCCTGAAGGGGCCGAGCCGAGCCGGAGGGCCGAGGGATAACAGCTGGCCGAGGAATGACAGCCGAGTCGGGGGCCGAGGGACGACAGCTGGAGCCAGAGCCGGAGCCGGAGAAACTTCGGGAGCCGAGCCAAGGCCACCTGAAGCATCAGAAGTCAGGATGTGAGGCCGGGAGGCCGAAAACAGCCGGGCTGAGATCGGGCTGAGACCGAGGCCTAAGACGACCAGGGCTGAGGTTCGAGGCCCGAAGGACACCACCCAGCTTCCGAGATGGTGATCACGGCATCTGGAGGAGCTGGTAGGGGGCAATTTGGAATTGGGGGCCAGAGTTGGAGAGGTCTGAGGATATAGGAGGACATAGGAGGCCCGGGAGTCCGAGGGAGAGCTGGGCCTCAGCCAGAAAAACATCGAATGGCAGAGGCCCGAGGCCCCGGGCCTAAGGGATATTATGCTGGATGTTATGCTGGTAGGCCTGAAGCTACAAAGTGGATGCCGAAGGCCAAGAGCCATGGAAGATCACAGCATAAATCTGCCCCACCCAGGACCCAATACCAACATCTATTTATTATTTATTATTTATTATCTACGACCTACAGCACCCTACTTGGACTATTCTTACCATATAAGACTATACAGACTCTGGGAGCCGGACTTTGAGCTTACTGAAATACAGCAATGTTTTAATCTTTGTACCATCTATTTTACTATCTATGTAGCCAATTGATGCCCTGTAACCAACTGCGACCCATTGTATATTTTTGCATCTGATCCTACTGCGGGAGGCCCCCCTCTCGCAGGTTTGGCCCTCCACTTTAACGAGGGCCCACCTTAATTAATCCGGATTAATTAATCCGGAGAGGTGGGTGAAACGTAGTCTCAGGGGGGTTTTAACAAAAAAATTAATTCAAATTTTAGGGGGTTCCAGGGAAGAGGGAGGGATCAGACAGGTGGAGGATGGGAACAGCGCCAAGCCAGCTAATAGAGCAAAGAAGGAGGCGGTTGGGTCCGAGAAGGGGGGAACAAGGGTCGTTCCTACAGAGCGCTTTTCCATCCAAACGGTCATATTGAGGGGTAGGGGCGATGGGAAACAGGAAGGTTACCATCGGGTGGAGGCGCGTGGCCGTTGGCTTCAAGCGGTCATGCGCACCAACAGCCTGAGCTCCCCCCGCGAGCTAGGTGATCAGGGTTTACAGAGCCAGGGCCCTAGGCTGATGTTATGCAATGCCAGGTCCGTGGTCAACAACCCCCCCTTATCAACGACCTTGTGTCGGAGGGGGAGCCGGACCTGGTAGGGATTACGGAGACCTGGCTGGGCCACGAGGGAGGACGCCCTCTCGTGGATATGTGCCCACCAGGTTACCGTGCGTTTCATCAGCCCCGGGCCCTAGGCAGGGGGGGGGTAGCGGTTATTGTTAGGGAAGGTCTTGAGCCGAGAGAGACCACTGTACCACAGATCACCGGCTGTGAGTCCCTCTGCTTGAAATGGGGCCCAAGGAGGCAGTTGGGCGTGCTGATCGTGTACCTGGCTCCCCGCTACGTAACAGCAGCCCTGCCCGAGCTCCTTGAGATGATCGCTGCGGTGGCAGTTGAGACCCCCAGACTGATAGTCATGGGGGATTTCAACCTGCCATCGGTGGGCGAATCATCCGAGGCAGCTCGGGAGTTCATGGCCTCCATGACGGCCATGGACCTGACCCAGGTAATTCAGGGTCCCACACACGAGGGTGGACGCACGCTGGATTTGATTTTTGTCTCTGGTCAGTGGATGAGTGATCTGGGTGTAGGGGAGTTAGCCATCATACCCCTGTCATGGTCAGATCACTCACTTCTCTGGCTCGACTTTCCAATCGCTACACCACACCGCGGGGAGGTGGAACCAGAGATTCCTAGATGGTTCCGCCCCAGGCGCCTGATGGACCCCGAAAGGTTCCAGATGGAGCTTGGGCAATTACCTGTAACCCTGACCTGCGCCCTGACTGAGGACCTGGTGGCGGCATGGAGTACTGCCGCCGCCGGGGCCCTGGATCGGGTCATGCCCTTGCGGCCTCTCTTGCGGTGCCGAGTCACCTGGGCTCCTTGGTTTACTGAGGAGCTGAGGGTGATGAAATGCCGCAAGAAATGCCTAGAGAGGAGATGGAGATCCACATGCTCTGAATCCGACCGAACACAGGTGAGAGCCCATTTGAGGACTTATCTTGTGGCGATAAGAGTGGCTAAACGGTCCTACTGTGCCACTCTTATTGCATCCGCAGATAACTGCCCTGCCGCCCTGTTTGGGGTGACCCGCTCCCTCCTTCAACAGAGGCCGCGGGAAGCCCCTCTACAGGGCAGAGCAGAGGAATTTGGAATATATCTGCAGGATAAAATCACTCAGATTCAAAGCGAATTGGCCTCCACCGAAAGTAGACTAGAGGGAAGGTCCGAGGCAGGTCTTGAAATACCATTCTGGGAAGAGTTTGACTCTGTTACTTCCGAAGATATGGACAGGTTACGTGGGCGACTGAGAGCCACCACATGTTTATTGGACCCGTGTCCCTCCTGGCTTGTACTGGCATCCTGGGAGGTTACATGAGGCTGGCTCCAGGAAGTTGTGAATGCCTCTTTGAGTGAGAGGATCTTGCCTACCATCTTGAAAAAGGCGGTGGTGAGATCCCTCCTCAAGAAGCCTTCCCTGGACCCAGCATTGTTGGTAAATTACCGTCCGGTCTCCAACCTTTGCTTTCTAGCGAAGGTTGTAGAGAGTGTGGTGGCACAACAGTTTTCCCGTCACCTGGAGGAGATTGATTATCTGGACCTGCGCCAGTCCGACACAGCACTGAGACGGCATTGGTCGCGTTGGTGGATGATCTCTGGAGGGCCAGAGATGGGAGTTGTTCCTACATCCTGGTCCTATTAGACCTCTCGGTGGCTTTTGATACCATCGACCATGGTATCCTATTGCATCGACTGGAGGGGTTGGGGGTGAGGGGCACCGTTTTACGGTGGTTCTCCTCCTACCTCTCTGGTCGATCGCAATTTGTGTTGGCAGGAGGGCAGAGGTCGGCCTCGAGACCCCTCACGTGGGGTGCCTCAGGAATCGGTCCTATCGCCACTCCTGTTCAACACATATATGAAGCTGCTGGGTGAGATCATCCGTGGTTTCGGGGTAGAGTACCATCTCTACGCTGACGATATGCAGCTGTATATATCTACCCCGAACCACCCCAACGATGCCGTCAAAGTGATGTCCCAGTGTCTGGAAGCCATGCGGATCTGGATGGGAAGGAACAGACTCAAACTCAACCCGTCCAAGACCGAGTGGCTGTGGTTTCCGGTGCCCCGGTACAACCAGTTGACTCCATCATTAGCCATAGGGGGTGAACATCTAGCCCCCGTGGATGGGGCATGCAACTTAGGCGTCCTCCTGGATACCCGGCTGTCTATGGAGGACCATGTGATAGCCGTGGCCAGGGGGGCATTCTACCAGGTTCGTTTGGTACGCCAGTTGCGTCCCCTATTGGACCGGGCTGCCCTTCGCACAGTCACTCATGCGCTTGTGACATCCCGTCTAGACTACTGTAATGCTCTCTACATAGGGCTTCCCTTGAGGTGCACCCGAAGACTACAGCTAGTCCAGAATGCGGCTGCGCGGGCAATTTTGGGAGCTCCTAGATACTCCCACGTAACACCGCTCCTGCGTGAGCTGCACTGGCTGCCTGTGGCCTTTCGGGTGCGCTTCAAGGTGCTGATTACCATCTTTAAAGCGCTCCATGGCACAGGACCTAGTTATTTGCGGGATCGTATCCTACCCCATACATCCCTTCAGCTGATTCGCTCCCACAGAGAGGGACTTCTCCGGGTCACGTCCACTAGGCAATGCCAGCGAGCGACGCCCAGGGGAAGGGCCTTCTCTGTGGTGGGCCCAACCCTTTGGAATGACCTACCCCCCGAAATTAGAACTACCACAGACCTCCGCTCCTTCCGCCAAAAATTAAACACCCATTTTTTCCATCAGGCTGGCTTGGCCTAATTCATGCTCCTCGCCCCAGTCTGAAGTTTTAAATTGTTTTAAACGGGTTTTAATGGAAAATAGTTTTAATGTCTTTTACAAAATTTTAGTACAGGGTTAACTATTTAATTTGGTTTTAAATATGTCTGTATTGTTATGTTTTAGATGTTCTTAATTTCCTGTACACCGCCCCCAGTCCCTTCGGGGAGAGGGGGCAGTTTAGAAATTCAATAAATACTAAATACTAAATAAAGATTTCATATTGTGAATTCCTGTTTATAGAAATATGGAATTTGTCTGTCTGTACCTTACTTGCTTCCTCATGCAGGTAGTTCTTAGCTTAAAGCCACAATTTAGCCCACAATTTATGTTGCTGAGTTTTGACCCATTTTATGACCTTTCTTGCCATATTTGTTAAGTGAATCACGGCAGTTGTCAAGTAACATGGACGTTAAGTGACAGCCGTGGCCAGGAGGGCGTTTTACCAGGTTCGCATGGTACGCCAGTTGCGCCCCCTATTGGATCGGGATGCCCTTTGCACAGTCACTCATGCCCTGGTGACATCCCGACTGGACTACTGTAATTCTCTCTACATGGGGCTCCCCTTGAGGTGCACCCGAAGACTTCAGCTGGTCCAGAACGCAGCCGCGCGAGCTATAATGGGAACCTCAAGGTTTACCCACATAACACCACTCTTGCGTGAGCTGCACTGGCTGCCTGTCGTCTTTCGGGTGCGCTTCAAGGTGTTAGTTATCATCTTTAAAGCGCTCCATGGCACGGGACCTAGTTATCTGCGGGATCGGATCCTGCCCCATACATCCCTGCGGCCGATTCACTCCCACAGAGAGGGACTTCTCCGGGTGCCGTCCACTAGGCTATGCCAGCGGGCGACGCCCAGGGGAAGGGCCTTCTCTGTGGCGGGCCCTGCCCTCTGGAACGACCTTCCCCCCGAAATCAGAACAACTACGGACCTCCGCTCCTTCCATCAAAAATTGAAAACACACTTTTTCTGCTTGGCCGGCCTAGGTTAGTCTTCCGTCTTTTAATAGGGTTTAGGGGATTTTAGTTTAATTTTAAAATAGGGGATTTTAGCGCAGGGATAATTTTGTTTAATTTGTATTTTAGCTATTTATTATATGTATTTTTGATTGGTATTTTTAATTTCCCTGTGCACCGCTCCGAGTCCCTTTGGGGAGAGGATGCGGTTTACAAATAAAAATTATTATTATTATTATTATAAGTGCATCTGGCTTGGAGTAGAGTACCACCTCTACGTTGACGATACGCAGCTGTATATATCTACCCCAAACCACCCCAACGATGCCGTAGCGGTGATGTGCCAGTGCCTGGAAGCCGTGCGGGCCTGGATGGGAAGTAACAGACTCAGACTCAACCCGTCCAAGACCGAGTGGCTGTGGCTTCCGGCATCCCGGTACAACCAGTTGACCCCATCACTGGCCATAGGGGATGAACACCTTACCCCTGTGGATGGGGCACGCAACTTGGGCGTCCTCCTGGATTCCCGGCTGTGCATGGAAGATCAAGTGACAGCCGTGGCCAGGAGGGCATTCTACCAGGTTCGCCTGGTATGCCAGTTGCGTCCCCTATTGGATCGGGATGCCCTTTGCACAGTCACATGGGGCTCCCCTTGAGGTGCACCCGAAGACTTCAGCTTGTCCAGAATGCAGCCGCGCGAGCAATTCTGGGAACTTCTAGGTTTGCCCACGTAACACCGCTCTTGCGCGAGCTGCATTGGCTGCCTGTCGTCTTTCGGGTGCGCTTCAAGGTGTTAGTTATCATCTTTAAAGCGCTCCATGGCACGGGACCTAGCTATCTGCGGGATCGGATTCTGCCCCATACATCCCTGCGGCCGATTCGCTCCCACAGAGAGGGACTTCTCCGGGTGCCATCCACGAGGCTATGCCAGCGGGCGACGCCCAGGGGAAGGGCCTTCTCTGTGGCGGGCCCAGCCCTCTGGAACGACCTTCCCCCCGAAATTAGAACAACTATGGATCTCCGCTCCTTCCGCCAAAAATTGAAAACACACTTCTTCTGCTTGGCCGGCCTAGGTTAGTCTGCTGTTTTTAACTGGGTTTAGGGAATTGTAGTTTTAATTTTAGTATTGTGGTTTTAGCGCAGGGATAACTTTATTTAATTCGTATTTTATCTATTTATGTATTTTGTATTGTATTTTTAATTTTCCCCTGTGCACCGCTCAGAGTCCCTTCGGGGAGAGGACGCGGTTTATAAATAAAGTTTATTATTATTATTATTATTCCCCATTATCAGAAGGTCGTAGGACATTCATAAATATGAGTCAGTTTCCAAGTTTTGACCATGTCACCGTGCAAATGCTACAATGGTCATAAGTGTGAAAAATGGTCCTAAGTCTTTGGACAGCGCTGGCTCTTTGGCTTTGAAATAGAGATGAACACCACCCCTAGAGTTGGGAATGACTTGCACATATGTGTGAGGGGAACCTTAATCATAGTTTTTTTTTAAACAAATTCTAGTACTGCTTTATCTTTTTATACTTAACTAACTCAGTTATCTACAACAGGGGTCCCCAACCTTTTTTGCACCAGGGACCGGTTTCATTTTAAAGAAAATTCTGCGGACCAGCTGGTGTAGAGGAAGAGCGGGGGGGAGGAGGGGGGAACAGGCGGCACATGCACATGCGGGGGGGAGTCAGCTCACTCGGCCCTCTAGGGCAGGGGTCTCCAACCTTTGAAACTTTAAGTCTGAACGACTTCAGCTCCCAGACTTCTCCAGCCAGCTTTGCAAAGCTGGCTGGAGAAGTCTGGGAGCTGAAGTCGTTCAGACCATCCAAATGAGCATTCTTAATACAGATGTCACACAAGTGTGTTCTCAGGTTCACCTTATGGTCCCTCACACACTTGCAGTCATGGAAAACTGCCATACTCAAATCACTTTCAACCAAACACTGAGGCACAGATGGATCTTTAAAATACAGGGAGACCCAGTGAATTTAAAATAACAGGAAACTTCAACTGATTCTAAAGTATAATTGTGTGTGCGCCAGTGGTGGGTTTCAAATTTTTTAGAACCTACTCTGTAGGTGTGGCCTATTTTGTGGGCGTGGCTTGGCAGTCATGTGACAGGGTGGGAGTGGCCACCTTTTAAAATGTGATGAAACTTATTTAACAACGCTCTTGCTTAGCAACCAACAGGGGTCTTTCTTTCTTTCTTTCTTTCTTTCTTTCTTTCTTTCTTTCTTTCTTTCTTTCTTTCTTTCTTTCTTTCTTTCTTTCTTTCTTCCTTCCTTCCTTTCCTTTCCTTTCCTTTCCTTTCCTTTCCTTTCCTTTCCTTTCCTTTCCTTTCCTTTCCTTTCCTTTCCTTTCCTTCCCGTTCAGTCACTGGCAGCGGCAGGCCAGATTTACTTCCAGGTACGCCAGTGGAACCCCCTCTCACCGATTCTCTAAATTTCATCAACCGGCTCTCGCGAGTAGGTGCAAGCCAGCAGAAACCCACCACTGGTGTGCGCGTGCACACACATACGCACGCACACACATACACACACTTACTCTGCATCCACAACTAGGCTACCAGGCACTAAGAAGTCTGGCATTAAAAAATGATGCCAAGAGTGGGCTTTGAGATGATGGCTCATCATTTGAGATGATGGCTTGATGGTGACCGTCAATGAAACCCCATCTCCAGGCTTTATGTTCTTGAAGGAGCAAAATGCAGAACTGAATGAAATACAGGTAGTCTTCAGGATCCCTATTATCCCTTCCCCCCCTTGCTTTATTGGTAGGTGGAGGGGCTTCCCATGCAGGCCCCATAATATTTATTTGACTTATCTGCAAGGCCGGCATCTACCGGTACTGAAATTTGGTGGTACAGCTACAGGCCTCCAGAGCTGCTGCCATTGAAACGGCAAATGGGAAGCGGGCAGTGTGAAATGGTGCCACAGGACTGAAGTAGCAGGTGGATGAGGAGGAGGGAACGGAGCTGGAGGACAATGTAGAAAGGCGGGAGCACAGTGTGCAGGGGCAGCAGCATGGTGCCATACCCGCCTCACCTGCCTCTTCCAGTCCGTTCATTATCTGGCCTGCAGAGCCCTGATGCTGGTGGGGTGAGGTGGTGCTGGCCAGAGCAGCCCCTTCCCCATCTCACTTGGTGGCAGCAGCCAGCGGGGTGCCTCCTGCTGCCATTCCCGTTCCATCGCTGATGGCAGTGGCAGTGGCCAGGACTTGTGCTGCCCCCACCCCACCCTATCAGCATCAGGGCTCTGCAGGCTCTACCACCCCAACAATATCCTTTGCATCCGGACGGGGCTTGCATGGAGATGGGTGGCATGCGGGGGTTGGAAGGGGGATGCAGCTACAGGAAGGATGTAAAGGGCTATGCAGGAGGCAGCGGCCTCCTTCCTGGTGGGTAAGGCTGGCTGGTGCTCTGCAAGGTAGGCTGCCTGTGTGCCTCACTTTAAGATCCAACCCAGAAGTGGGATTGAAACGGTGGTTTCTTTCCAAAAGGGTGAAGTGACCTGGTCGTCAGAAGGGTGTAACTTTTCACCTGGGTCTTTCTGATTTGCTGTCAGGCCTGCAGTCATATTCCTTTTAGAATCTTTGGCTGCCACACTTTCACTCTTTCTCTTTGCTGGGCTGTTTCATTAGTGGGGAATTGGGAGGGGGGAGTAGTAAGGAGTAGAATGTGTTTGTTTTCAAAATAAAAAATTCCTTTCTAGAAGCCCAAGGTCATTCTTTGTCTCCGCACCTCTGCTCCTGACCGGAACCAGCTGGGTGGAGATGCCAGCAGGGTCGAAGAAGAAGGGACCATGTGATGGATTTATGGGTGTGGGGACAAGATCATGAACTTTCAACTGGGTGGGAATCCCAGGAAGCTTTTAGATTTGGGATTTCACAGTTGTGCTAACATAATCTGACTTATTAAATTGGAACTTTAAGGATAGCCCTGCCTTGGACTCTGATTTAATTCTGCATGCTATTTGGAATGCTGACATTTGCCTCCCTCCTCCTCCCCCCCACAGACTTTTTCCCACAACCCGCCCACTTACTTTTTCACGTTACTTTTTCACATAGGAGGTGGCCAGCCCCACCATGCCCTACCTTCCCCCACCCCCCTGCATTGTCTTGTGGTGGCAGCACTGGCTGGCCACACTGCACAGCCACCTATGTGAAAAAAAATAAGACATTGCCCCTGAAAATAAACCCCAGTGCTTATTTTAGGGCCCAAAAGAAAATAATCCTGGGTCTTATTTTCAGGGAAACGCAGATAGAACATTAGTCGCAGTTATATTAGTGGTGCTTTCCTCCCTCCCTCCCTCTCATGATTCCTTCCTGTTAGAGCCAGAGTGGCATAGTGGTTAGAGTGCAGTACTGCAGGCTACTGCTGATCACTGGCTGCCTGCAGTTTGGCAGATCAAATCTCACCAGGCTCAAGGTTGACTCAGCCTTCAATCCTTCCAAGGTGAGTAAAATGAGGACCTAGATTGTTGGGGGCAATAGGCTGGCTCTGTAAACCAGTTAAATAGGTCTGTAAAGCACCGTGAAGCGGTATAGAAGTCTAAGTGCTATTGCTATTTACAGATATTAAATAAAAAGGCAATCGATGCAATAACAAGTCATTGACATCCTTAGAAAATAAGGAGCTGCTAAACAAGTGTTTCTTGACTTTCGTAACTTTCAAACGTGTGGAGTTCAACTCTCAGAATTCCCCAGCCAGCATTCAGAATTTAGAATTCAGAATTCGGAATATAGAATTCTGGGGGGGTTGAAGTCCACACATCTGAAAGTTGCCAAGGTTGAGAAACACTGTTCTAAACACCAAGACTGTTGATCTGTAATGATATTATACATCAAGGTAATAGGTAAGGATGTAGGTTTTTTGTTTGTTTCTAAGCAATTGGCTTCTTGTTTTGGATCCATTGCATGACAATGAATAAAAGGAATGCTGTAGAAAGATGTTTCATCTTCAGTCTTTTCTCCTGAAACCCATAACTTTTATTTATTTATACCTGCATACATTCAATGTATAAGTGTCTCAATTCCCAACAATTCTGGGATACCTACAATTAAAAAATAAGGGACTAGCTAGTGCACAATTAATCAGTGGAACAACTTGTCTCCAGGAGTTGCGGATGCTCCAACACTGGAAGTTTTTAAGAAGATATTTGATACCCATTTGTCTGAAATGCTATAGGGTTTTCTGCCTGAGCAGTGGGTTGGACTAGAAGACCTCCAAGGTCTCTTCCAACTCTTTTTTCTATTCTATTCTACCTAGCAAATATATTGACTATCAGGCTCCAGCACGTCTATGTTTATTTAAACGTGGACCAAGACGATCATAAATTCAGTAGCATAGGTTTTTTTTTTTTTGATCATATAGGAAGAAAAATAATCCTGTTTAAAAATCCTGTTTAAAAATCCTGTTTAAAAAGGGAGAGATTTTCTTGGATATTCAGAGGGCTTACCACCTATAGAAAAAACCATCTCTTTATTTTTTTGGCAAAAATATGTTACATTTTTCTTTTAAAAACATACAAAAACTTCATGTCTGTCTGAACAGTGTATTGTCTGGACACAATAAACTTTAAGAAGATACAATATTAACCATAATTATACTAGTAATCTTAATAAACATATCAATATTAACCATAGAATAACAATATAATTAGTTTATCCATCTTGGCAAAATTTTCAGTACACATCTTTTTTATTTTTTTTAAATTCTATTTAGT
The DNA here is from genome assembly GCA_039707465.1 of Rhabdophis nuchalis. NCBI lineage: Eukaryota > Metazoa > Chordata > Lepidosauria > Squamata > Natricidae > Rhabdophis > Rhabdophis nuchalis. The sequence goes on along the minus strand of CM077646.1, from coordinate 31,912,030 downwards.
TTCTAGCCTCTGTTTCTGTGAGTTAACCATTGGTAAAATGAATCCCATATTAAAAAATATTCTGTTTCTTCTTTTTCTTTTATCTTAAGTGTCAATCTATGCATCTCAGCCCATTCTAATCTTTCTTTTTATTACACTTTCACCTGTTGGGACCTTATCATTTTTCCATTGCTGTGAAAACACTATTCTTGCTGCTGTTACTATATGCAAAATTAAGTATGTATTCCCTTTATTATACAGTTCTGATAATATACCCAGCAGGAATATTTCTGGTTTCAAATCTTCATGCTGCTTTATCATTTTTTATAACCAAGTATGTATTTTAGTCCAATATTATTTTTTTGCCTTTGGGCATATCCACCATGTATGATAATATGAACCTGATATCTGATTACACTTCCAATATTTAGCTGATAAATTTTCAAACATCTTTGCTAACCTCTCTGGCGGTAAATGCCACCTATAAAACATTTTATATACCATATTTTTCAGAGTATAAGATGCACCTTTCCCCCCCTAAAAGAGGATGGTAATTTGAGGTTGCACCTCATACTCCGAATGTAGCTTTTTGGAAACATTTTTCAGCCCTAATGAAGTGTGAATAAGTGAAGTTTCAGGCAAAGCATGGAAAATTGGAAGATCTTTTCACTCGTTAGCACCTCATTAGGTCTGAAAAAAAGCTTGGAATATTTTTACTGCAGCAAACTGTTGGAAAAATTTCCTAGTTCGTTCCAGCTAGGAGAAGCCAACATGAAAGATTTGAAGACTGCCTTAAGAGGTACTTCTTTTGTCCAGTTTCTATTTTTGGGAGATAAACCTCTCAAGAGCAAGGCAGAGAGTTTCTGTGACTACTGTTCTCAATAAGGGTGGAGATAGCATCCATGTATGGGTTAAACCTATCCACGCTCTGATTGGACTGAGTCATAATATTAAATAATTAATTAAGTAGGCATGGTATATAACCCCCTACGGAGTAGCCACACCCAGTTTCCGACTCAGTTCCAGCTCTGGGACTATTCGGTGTCCAACTCCTATTTGATTGTTTGAATTGAATGGAATTGAATTGTTTGAATCAGAGATTGAGATTTGGATTTGATCACATTGAGCGCTGTGAGTAGACAGGGGACCCCCTCCTTCAGGAGCAGCCCAGGGCTCAGGCTTCCCTGTCTCAATTCAGCCACAGGCCCCGGCCTTCGGCTGCCTTTAAGGCCTTAATACTAGCCTCCTACCTGAGCCTCCCCCACCTGAGTTTCCAGCATTCCTCGCTGTGGCTGCTGCTGGTTAGGAGAGGAGGGTGAGGTCAAGCGCTATTAGGAGGCGGGCCGTACGCGCAGCTTTGCTGTGAGGCCTTGTCCCTGCTGCGGCAGGTGCGCACTCTGCTCCCCGGCTAGCTTCGGCCTGCCGCGCAAGTGCGATCGCTCCCAGGGCCTTCTCTGCCGAACCAAATTAATTCTGTGCAGGCTTTCCCACAACTGACAGGCCTCTGTCAACTGTGAGGGCTGTTCCACTGGGCCTAAATGAATGGTGCCTCTTTATTACCCCTTTTGGAAAAGAACAGAGCCAAGTCAGCTTCTAAAGGCTGTTTTGGAGAAGGGGTCAGGCGTGCGGAAGCTCTTTGCAGCAAGGCCGCTCTTTCACTTTATATTCAAGCCTCTCTCAGGGGCCTTTGGCATGAACGGCCATTTTGAAGCCTGCCTGAATCAAGAACCAAAATGGCTGCCGCCTCAGCTTCAGAGGACAGTGAGTGGAGTCAGGTCCTCATGGCTACGACCAGTGGCCCCACGGAAGGAACAGAGGCTCCTGCAGTGGTAATTGCCCCCATCGCCACAAGGCAAAGGGGAAGAAAGAGCATGTGGAACCACAAGCCTCAAAGGGGGCCAAATTGGGGTTCAAAATCCCCTAAGCCTGCCTTTAAGTATGAGATGCAGAGGCATGAGGCACTAGAATGCATTTATAAAAGTACCAGCAGCCAGAAGACCTCTCTTGTCCTGAGCACTAAGGTGAGGCAGTCTGCACTTTCTTCGCCTGGGAGAGCTGCAGAGGATCCCTCCATGTGAGGATCCCCATTGACTCCTCAGGCCCCTGGGGTTCTGGCCAAGGTTGGCAGTCGCCCCCACGCACTGCCCCATGGGGGCTTCACCTCAACCTCTTCCCTCTACATCCGCAGGGGTTGGTGCTGCTCAATTACCCCACTCGGGAGGGGGAGCAATTTCAGGACCTAATGTTCAGGGCTTTCCAGCAGTGCAGCGTTGCTGCTTCCCAACGGCCTCAGATTCAGCCACAGGGTGCTCCTCCATCTGCAGTTCCTGTGGGGATAGATGGTCAGGAGTCTCCCCTGTTTCTTCCCAGGACAATAGTGAGTCTGAATCTGAAGAGGGCGAAATCAGAGAGGAGAAGCTTTCAGGGGATGAGGGCATACGCCCTTCTAAGCCTTCCTTCTCAGTTTGTTTCAGCATTGTTTAAGTGTATGCCCTTTAAAGCTAAGGCATCGGCCAATTTTGGCGAAAAGCCATCGGAACCCCTGGTGCTACGGCTGGGCCTTTTTGCCGAGACTATATTTGTGGATCAGGCTATTGAGGCTGACATGTTCCCACCCCCCAAGTCCTTCTTGACCTAGTCACGTGCCTGTGGGCATCTCCAGCGTCTGGGCCCACTTCCACCGGCAATATGTTCATTAATGTGGACAAGGACATGGTTCAGGTGCTGTTGCAACCCTCTGTTGATGCACCGGTCACAGCCATACATGCATCTGCAAACATGCCCAGGGAACCAGAGCACTCTCTGAAGCCAGAGGATGATGATGATGATGATGATGAGGATGATATAATAATAATAATCTTTATTGTCATTGTACTAAAATTACAATGAAATTGACAAAAAGGGCTGACCTCACCTTACAAAGGGGCCATCAGGCTGCTGCCTGGGCAGTGAGAGCTGCTACCACTGCCTCCTTCTTTAATGGTCTTCTTTGCTTTGATTGCAGGATCTTCAACAGCAAACGCCAATAGCAGATTTCAGGTCACATCAGGACATCAACAAACTGGTGGTGGCCATCCAATTTTCTTCGGGCATCACTTTAGTCGCAGCCAGGTTTGCCTTCAGGGCAGTTGCTTCATCCATAGGCTGCAGCTGTGGCAAGCTGATGCGTGCCACATATGACGCCTGGCGTCATCCCTCTTTGCTGGAGGGTCCTTCTTTGGGGCGTCTGTTGACCTTTTCTTAATTGAGAATTAGGGCAAATGGAAGGTGTTTCTTACAGCTCCTAGGAAGGGCAATTTCTGGGCAGTGCCCTAACCCCGTTGCTCCAATTTCTGTGGTCAAACTACGGTCCTTTATTCTGGGGTCAGGACTACAGATCTTCTTTTAAGGGGTCTGATTTCAGTCAGTCAGGTTTCAGGCTGTACCAGGGAGGCTATGCCCCCAGCCAGAGATATCAACTGGATAGGCAGCAGAGGGGTGGACAGCAGAAACAGCCCTTTCATGGGGGCGAAGGAGGCGGCACTCTTTTTCCGCAAGAATTAATTCTGGGCCCAGCTCTCCCCTCATCGGGGGATGCTTGGCATATTTCGCAGATTGTTGGGACTCCTCTACCTCCGATGCGTGGGTACAATCAACCATCAGGTCTCGGATAACCCGACTCGGAGGTGACTTATGCAGGAAGCCATTCAACACCTATTGGACATTAGGGCTATCCAACTGGTGCCTCCAGTTTAACAGGATCAGGATTATTAGTCCTTTCTCTCCGGGATCCCAAAGGCTTGGGGCGGCTGGAGAACTATTTTTGATTTTAAATAGTTTGACCGCTATGTGCGTTATCGCAGGTTTAAGATGCGTTCACTGCACTCAATATTAGAGGGTATTAGGCAGGGAGATATCCTCACATCCATCAGCCTTACTGAGGTCTATCTGCACATACCTATAGCCCCTGAATACTGACAGTTTCTCAGGTTTTGTTACCTTGGGCACCACTTCCAGTACCGAGCCTTACCCATCGGGTTGTCATCTGCACCTCAAGTCTTCAGGTAGGTGATGGTGGCATTGGCAGCATTCCTGAGACAGGTACGTGTGCAAATCCAAGGCGGCCTAGATGACCTGTTGCTACAGTCCTCTTCTATAAGTGATGCCCCAAGGGACTTAGACATTACCAGGTTGCCCTTGCGAGGCCAGGTGCTTTCGATCAATCTGGCCAAAAGCTATCTAGGCACTATGGTGTCTTGCCATTGGCATTGCCTTACCAATAAAGACCTTCAATGGTTTCTTTCACCATTTCAGCTAAGGCTCATGAGCTGCTCCCAGATCCAGGTTCTTCTGCCAGCGGAAGTCTCCTGCTCTTTGATTGGTGGACATCATCTAGCCTACCCAAGGGGGAATTCTTCAGGGTCCCAGACCGAGGTCACAGTCACTTCAGACACCAACCTACTCGGAGGGGGGGATCCAACTTCAGGGGAGAACCTGGTGGCTTAGTGGCTAAACCATCTGCCTAATGTAAGACGGCCCTGGTTAGAATCCCAGTAGGGATATGACTAGCTGATGAGAGCTAAATAGTTTGAAATAGATCTATACTAGTCTCCCTTATATGCAGATGGCACAGGGACAATGGAGCCAAGCGGAACTAGCTCACAACATAAACTGGTTGGAACTCAGGGCGGTCCACCTGGATCTCAAACCATTTCGTTTTTCGGTCAAGGGCACACATATTCTGGTCCTCACAGACAACATGGCCACCAAGGCTCATATTACAGGCAGGGGGGGACCAGGTCAAGGTCCCTCATGCTGGGGGCCAGGAGCTTGGGTCTTTGGGCAGAGAGGAATTTGCTCTCAATAACCGCAGAACATATAGCGGGGGTGGACAATGTCAGGGCTGACCAGCTCAGTCGGATTGAGGTGGACAATTCAGGATTGCAGCTGCAGCTGGCTATCTTCCAGGCAATTGTGGACCCTTTTGGCTGCCCAGAGGTCGACCTGTTTGCAACTCCCCTCAATACTCAGCTCCCGATATTTTATTCCCAGTTCCTTCGCAGAATGCAGAGGGGGTGGATGCTCTCCACTGCCAATGGCCTCTGGGGCTCCTTTATGCCTTCCTGCCTTTGCCCCTGATTCCCAGAGTCATTCAAAAGATCTTGCGGGAGGGGGCGGAGGTGGTGCTTGCCCCACATTGGCCTCAGCAGCCCTGGTTTGCCGACTTTTGATCTCTATAGTGGAAAGGCTCTGGAGGATTCCCCAAGAGATTATTTCCTTCAGCCAGGGGTCGCTGGAGCATCTGGAGCCTCAATGGCTCTAGTTGACGCCTAATGCTTGAGCGGAGCATTCAGAGACAAGACACCTTTTCCTCCAGGATCATTCAGATTATTCAGGCTTCCTGTCCACCTTCCATGCGGCTCATATACTGTGCAACCTGGGGCGCTTGTTGTAAGTGGTGTTTGATGAACCACTTTGACCCAGTACAAGCCACTATCCCACGGGTCCCGGAATTTCTTCAAGTGGGCCTGGGCAAAGGGTTGACTCCTAATACCATTGAGAGACAGGTATCAGTAGTTTCTTCTGTACCTTTGTGCGGTAGGTCACAAACTTTGACTCAATGTCCTAGAGTCAAGAGATTTCTCAAGGGTGCTTTGGTACTCCTTTACATAAGGTATTGGATTCTTTGACAGGTGCCCTCTTGACACTGTGGAAGGAGATTTTTCGGATTTGTGCAAGTTTTATGCAGATAGGGTTGTCCTACGTCTGGATCCCTCCTTTGCCCCGAAGATGGGGTCTTGGTTCCGTTGGGCTCAGGAGGTGGTCCTCCCCAGCTTTCCTGCAGAGTCTGCGCAGACCTCGGAGGACCGGTGGCACTTGCTGGATGTCAGGCGTGCCTTGCATGTGTACATTGATTGTATGGCTGTTATTTGCAGGTCGGAGTCTCTTTTTGTCTCCTTTCTGCCAGGTTCCCTGGGTAAGAAGGTGTCTGTCTCCTGTGTGGGACGATGGGTTTGTCAATGCAATTGAGAACACCTAGGCAGCTTGTGACGAGGCAGTTCCTCGAGGAGTCACAGCACATTCTGCATGCAGTGCAACGATGACTTTGGCTTGGGCGATGCAAGCTTCTCTGGGAGGAATTTGCAGGGCTGCAGCGTGGTCTTCTCCATCCCCTTTCGTGTGGTATTATACATGGGACACGTTTGCCTCGGCTGAGGCCGACTTTGGCCGCTGGGTTCTGTCCGCCCTCCTTCATTGGGGCAGGTCTGATCTCGACCCTCCCGTGGGTCCTTTTCAGGGCTTTGGTATGTCCCATACATGGATGCTATCTCCACCCTTATTGAGAAAGGGCGTTGGTACTTACCTGATACGCCTCTTCTAATAAGGGGGGAGATAGCATCCGGCCCATCCCTTTCTCGTTCAGCCCTGCCTGTGTTTGGAGTCTGGCTCTTGTTGTTCTTGGTAGTGTTACTATTGGATGTTTCTTGCTAAAGGAGTTGGTTCGTACCGGTGAGTCTGTATTCTTCGTCGAAAACTGGGTGTGGCTACTCCGTAGGGGGTTATATACCATGCCTACTTAATTAATTATTTAATATTATGACTCAGTCCAATCAGAGCGTGGATAGGTTTAACCCATACATGGATGCTATCTCCCCCCTTATTAGAAGAGGCGTATCAGGTAAGTACCAACGCCCTATTTCTATTGGGGATAATCTCTTTAAGGAAAAGACAGGGATTTTTCCGATTCGCAATCTGAGTTTTCTCAATAGTTTCCTTCAGGCAAGGGCTGGTTTGTTGATTAAGCTTTGTTACATTTTACAAGGTGTGAACCGCTTCTGGCTAAATGCCCAGACATTTAGTTAAGCTTATTAAGATCCGCACTCCCAATCCTGGCTGCCTGGAGAAAGAAAAAAAGTGGCAAAAAGTGTCCTTTTATTATACTGTTGTGTTTGCTTGCTTTTCTGGTGCAATGGGAATAAAAATGAATACCTGGTAGGCAGATTTGTTTTCTTATCTTCCCCCCTAAAAACTAAGGTATGTCTTATACTCCGGTGCATCTTATACTCCAAAAAATATGGTAAGTTTTCCTTAGAGACATCTCTTTAATTATGGAAGTAAAAGTTACTCTAAAACAATTTAAAAAATAGGTTCTGAATATTGGTTGCTCCCTTTTGCAGCTCGTTGCTGCTCTTCAGAGAGGGAATTCTCCGTCTGTCATGGCCTCAACCTCACTGGCACCGCCTGAGAGAAAAGATGATTTTTGTGACCTGTGTAGTAAATATTTGACAGATCCAATATCCATAGAATGTGGCCACACCTTCTGTCGGCCTTGCATCACTGAGCATTATCGGGAACGGAAAAAGGAAGGGCTTTTCTTCTGTCCCGTTTGCGAAGAGCCGATCCCTGAAGGAAGACTACGGCGTATCCTGCAGCAGCCCGGCGTGGAGGAGAGACTCAGATTACTTCCAGAAAAGTCATTTGTCTGTCCGAAACACAAAGTGGTACTAGATCTGTTTTGTCAAGACGACGAGAAGCTGATATGTGCCGTTTGTCAGAAGGCATTGGAACATAAAACTCACACTGTGATTTCTCCCAAACAAGCTGCCCAACCATTAAAGGTAGGAAATTGCTATGAAGGAACCTTTGGAATTTCAGTGGCAGATGCATATTGCCTCTAAAATGTGGTTTACATCTGGAGTTGATGAAAAATCTTGTTTGGATTCTTGTTCCAGAGGTTCGCTTTTCCTGTAGATTTCTTTATATGAAAACAGCGCCACTGGTTGTTCATCCCTTTTTCTGAATATATCTGCCTGTCAAAAGTTTGGCTTCTTTCCAATTGCATGGTTCCTTTTATGTTTATTTTTAAATTTCTTTTTAATGTGAAAAAGAGTGAAAGAAATATGACAGAATGCAATATTGCAGGCTAATTCTGCATTTCCACTGACAGTCAGGGTTCCAAATAGCATCCAAAAGTAAATCAGAGTCCGAGGCAAAGGATTCCTCGAAATTCCAATTTATTAAGACAGTCATGTTGGCACATCTGGGAAAACTCAAATCTGAAGACTTCCAGGTTTTCCCACCCAGTTGAAAGTTCAAGATCCTGCTTCTACACCAGTGCTTCTCAATTATTTTCTGTCATGCCCCCCCTAGGAAGAAGAAAACATTTCGCGCCCCCCGCGCGACTGTATATAGTATCATTTGTCTATAAAATTGTTATAAGTACACCTCTGCATAACACTGTATCCTTATTAACGTATAAGAGAATAAAAAAAGAAAGAAATGTGGATCAATTTACAACAAAGAATAGCTTTATTAACTGTAGCAGAAAAGATTTAAAGTGCATTAGAAATTTAAAAAAAATCAAATCCTTTGCCGAGGTCAAACGCGCCCCCCTTTACGGAGCCTCACGCCCCCCCTGGGGGGCCCGCCCCACTATTTGAGAAGCACTGTTCTACACCTACTGCCACCCTGGCAGCTTCCACCCATCATGTTCCAGCCAGGTGCCAGAGACAAAGGATGACCTTGAGTTTCTAAAAGAATGTTATTATGGCTACGTACCACCCAACTCCATATAATCCCCCTCCCATTTTCCCGCAATAGAAAATGAATGGTAGAAAGTCTGGGAGGCCCGAACTCCAAAGGAAAAGATGGCTTGCAGGCCTGACACTGCCACCAGTTCGATCCTGACCAGCTCAAGATTGACTCAGCCTTCTTTCTTTTCATAAAATAGGGACCCAGATTATTGGGGGCAAAATGTTGACTATGTAAACTGCTTAGAAAGGACTGTAAAGCACTGTGAAGCGGTATAGAAATCTAAGTGCTATTGCTATTATCCTGGGACTTGTATATTTCCCTTTATTCGTGAGAGATATGGGCAGCTAGCACTTCAAACAGTTCTGCTTTTTGGTCCAAGATCCCTATACTGATGGATAGGTAAATAAACTTGTAGAATTGAGAGTTATGTTTGAAACATAACTCAATGTATCTTTTTCAGGACCAGATACGGAGCCGTATTATACTTCTGGAGGAAAAAAAAGATATAATGGAGAGTCATCCTTCAGATGCAGAAAAGGAAATTGCTGAGCTGCTTGTAAGTCTTCTTAATTGTGAATTTTGGAAAACCAGCTAATTATCAAGCTTATCCCAAAAGGTGAACTTGACTTTGTCTCTCCCTCTCTCTCTCTCTCTCTCTCTCTCTCTCTCTCTCTCTCTCTCTCTCTCTCTCTCTCTCTCTCTCTCTCTCTCTCTCTCTCTCTCTCTCTCCTCCTCCTCCTCCTCCTCCTCCTCCTCCTCCTCCTCCTCCATTAAAGGGACAAATAGAAGAAGAGAAGCAGAAGTTAGACAACATTTTCAAACAACTACACGATTTTCTGCATAAACAGGAAAAACAACTACAGAACCGTATGAAAATGGTGGAGAAGGATATTCAAAAAACCAAGACGGAATACTTGGAGGGGCTTTCCAAGGAACGCAATGTGCTTAAAAGTATCATCCGGGAGATGCAGGAGGTGTGTGGGCTGCCAGCTGTGGAGTTCTTAATGGTAAGATGGTTTGAAAAGAAGATGGCTTTAATATTAGCCTGGGCTCCTCACCAGAGGAGAGCCAGCTCAGAACCTAAACGGAGCACCTTCACTTCCCTTGGATGTGAAAAGATCAAATCATTCACACTTCTGTCTAACTGCCTGGTTTGGTACAGCAACCAAACAGACTAGGTACAGACTTCAACAGGTGGTTAGGACAGCAGAAAAAACCATTGCAACCAGCCTGCTTTCCATTGAGGGTATATATATTGCATGCATCAAAAGGAGGGCTGAGAAAATATCTACAGACCACACACACCCTGGACATAAAGTGTTTCAACTCCTCCCCTTGGGATGTCACAATAGGCATTGCATGCCAAAACAACCAGACAACAGAGACAGTTTCCCCCCCCCTTGTGCCATCACTCTGCTGAACACCTAACGCTCACAGTATTGCCTTAGATCTAAGGATATTTACCCATGTAGTATGGCTGTATTGCTGTTATCCTTCTCATTTTTTTTATTGCCTTCTCTTATTGGTAAAATGATTATGATCATTAATACTGTTGTTTTGCATGTACACTAAGAGTTTATGGACCGGAGACAAATACCTTCTGTGTCTAATCACACTTGGCCAAATAAAGATGTTATTCTATTCTATTCTATTCTATTCTATTCTATTCTATTCTATTCTATTCTATTCTATTCGATTCTATTCGATTCGATTCGATTCGATTCTATTCGATTCGATTCGATTCGATTCTATTCTGCCCTGCCCTACCCTACCCTACTCTATTCTATTCTATTCTATTCTGCCCAGCCCTGCCCTGCCCTGCCCTGCCCTGCCCTGCCCTGCCCTGCCCTGCCCTGCCCTACCCTACCCTATTCTATTCTATTCTATTCTATTCTGCCCTACCCAGCCCTGCCCAGCCCTGCCCTGCCCTGCCCTGCCCTGCCCTGCCCTGCCCTGCCCTGCCCTGCCCTGCCCTGCCCTGCCCTGCCCTACCCTACCCTACCCTACCCTACTCTATTCTATTCTATTCTATTCTATTCTGCCCTGCCCTGCCCTGCCCTGCCCTGCCCTACCCTACCCTACCCTATTCTATTCGATTCGATTCTATTCTGCCCTGCCGTGCCCTGCCCTGCCCTGCCCTGCCCTACCCTACCCTACCCTATTCTATTCTATTCTGCCCTGCCCTGCCCTACCCTACCCTACCCTACCCTACCCTACCCTATTCTATTCTATTCTATTCTATTCTATTCTATTCTATTCTATTCTTCCCTGCCCTGCCCTACCCTACCCTACCCTACCCTACCCTACCCTACCCTACTCTATTCTATTCTATTCTATTCTATTCTATTCTATTCTATTCTATTCTATTCTATTCTATTCTATTCTATTCTGCCCTGCCCTGCCCTGCCCTGCCCTACCCTACCCTACCCTACCCTATTCTATTCTATTCTATTCTATTCTATTCTATTCTGCCCTGCCCTGCCCTGCCCTGCCCTGCCCTACCCTATTCTATTCTATTCTATTCTCGAATCGAATCGAATCAAATTTTATTTATAACCCGCTCTCTCTCCCCGAAGGGACTCGAGGCGGGGCACAGGGAATTAAAAACAGTTAAAAAAGGAATACAAAATTTAAAACAATAAACGTACATAAATACTAACTAAAAGGCATATTAAACAGAAAACCCTGCACTAAAATTCCCAAATATTTACTAAAAATCCCTAAACAATCAGAAGAGACTATCCTAGGCCGGCCAAGCGAAAAAGATGTGTTTTTAATTTCAGACGGAAGGAGCGGAGGTCCGTGGTAGTTCTAATATCGGGGGGAAGATCGTTCCAGAGGGCTGGGCCCGCCACAGAGAAGGCCCTTCCCCTGGGCGTCGCCCGCTGACAAAGTCTAGTGGACGGCAGCCGGAGAAGTCCCTCTCTGTGGGAGCGAATCGGCCGTGAGGATGTATGGGGCAGGATCCGATCCCACAGGTAGCTAGGTCCCGAGCCATGGAGCGCTTTGAAGATGACAACTAACACCTTGAAGCGCACCCGGAAGACGACAGGCAGCCAGTGCAGCTCGCGCAAGAGCGGTGTTACGTGGGTGGATCTAGAAGCACCCATAATTGCCCGCGCGGCTGCATTCTGGACTAACTGAAGTCTCCGGGTGCACCTCAAGGGGAGCCCCATGTAGAGAGAGTTACAATAGTCCAGTCGGGATGTCACGAGAGCATGAGTGACTGTGCGAAGGGCGTCCCGATCCAATAGGGGGCGCAATTGGCGAACCAGGCGAACCTGATAAAATGCCCTCCTGGCCACGGCTGTCACTTGATCTTC